>JAVIWB010001658.1:0-239560 GCA_031893035.1 Dermolepida albohirtum
GGCCAGGGGGGGATTACTTTGAGGGGGACGAAATAGATTTGGAAGAATAGATTAAGAATTTAAAAATTATGAACAAAGTCTTACTATTTTTTGCCCACAGTGGTAGATGTTATGAGATGAGCTAGACAAACGAATGTACAAATGAGCTCCAAAATCCGTAAAAACATTATAGAACCAGACCAGAAACTCCGGCGAAATTACTAGACAGAGTGCCTAGATTGTGCCACGCAGTATCAAAGCTAAAGGTAGTCTCATCGACAAATCAAAAATTTAAACAAAATTAACAGAATATTTGTTAAAATTATTGGAAATGATACTATTTTTAAGATATCAAAACACATTATAAAATCAAATAATAAAATTTTAATTTCGCAACGAGTTGTTTTTTTTATTATTTTCTCGGTGTGCAAACACTTATGGCCGGTGGTGTATATACGTTATTTTAATTTAAAAAAAATAAAAGTAAAAAAATTTACGATATTTTTATGGATTATAAAGACGTTTAATATTCTGGCTCTAACCCCCCCCCCCCCTCCCTATAAATTGGAAAGTTTAATTTTAATTAAAATATATACTGCAACGAACAAAACAAACGAACGCTAGCTATACAATAACACCTTCTTTATTAATTTTACCGGCACAGCTGTGACTTCATGCTCTACTAAAGGTTATAATGAAAATAGATTGAAAAATTTAATCAAATTTAACAGAATCAAGGTCAAGATACGTTTCACGGCAATTCGTTCCTTTACTAATTAAGTTAACCTTTTCATAAAATATTTTAGAAGCATCACTGTAAAGATAGACGTATTAAAATTTCGTTTTTAGATTTTAAATACAGTCTTGTGGATGCAAGAACACATACAATACCTGATAATGAAATTGCGTGGCTATAAAAATATTATTTGTGATTGAATATACAGTGGATCACAGCCTATTTCAACCACCCTCTTTAAAAAAGATGAAGTCGATATAACTTTTAAGTGAAACAAGATATCGGAAAATTTTAAGTATGAGTTAATAAAACACTTTTCTATCTTCAAAAAAAAATATTTTATTTATTCTAAAATTGTCATTTTTATAAAATTAAAAACTAAAAATAAAAAACATAACACATGGATCAATAAGTCCCGAGACTAACAATGAAAACAACATTTTTTTTGCAAAATTTTTTTTTATTCATCAACATAATCACCTTTTAGGGTGATACAATGGTTCCGACGCTTTTCCAATTTTTCAATACCATGTTTATAAAAAAATTTATCTTTCGCTTCAAAATAAGCTTCAGTTTCAGCGATGACCTCCTCATTTGAGCCAAATCTTTTTCCCTGGAGCATTTTTTTAAGATCAGCAAAGAGCCAGTAGTCACTGGGGGCTAAATCTGGCGAATAGGGGGGGTGGGGAAGCAGATCAAAACCCAATTCGTTCAATTTTGCCATTGTTTTCATCGACTTGTGGCAGGGTGCATTGTCTTGGTGAAAAAGGATTTTTTTTCTCTGCATGTGCGGTCGTTTTTTTGCGATTTCCTCCTTCAAACGCACCAATAAGTCAATATAATAATCACTGTTGATCAATTTACCTTTTTCGAGGTAGTCAATGAAAATCACGCCATGTGTATCCCAAAAAACTGACGCCAGGACTTTGCCAGCTGACTGCTGCGTTTTCGGACGTTTCGGACGGCTTTCGCCAGCTGTGCGCCACTCAGATGACTGCCGCTTCGACTCTGGAGTGTAGTGATGTATCCATGTTTCGTCCATGGTCACGTAACGATGCAAGAAATAGCGATAAACAGCTTTCTGAATCATCGACTCGTTGCTGTTTTTGTTCAATCGAGAGCAATCGCGGCACCCACTTGGAAAAAACCTTTTTCATGCTCAATTTTTCATGAAGGATAGTAAATACACTTCCATATGATATCTGTGTCATCTCAGCAATCTCACGGAGCTTCACTTTACGATCTTTCATTATAATTTTTGTCACTTCACTCACATTTTCCGGTGTAACGGCTTCCACAAGTCTACCCGAGCGTTCCGCGTCATTTGTGTCGGTACGACCACGTTTAAACTCGGCAAACCACCAACAAATCGTTGCTTTTGATGGACAAGAGTCCGGGTAACATTTTTCAATCCATTGTTTTGCTTGCGTGGTGTTTTTACCCATTAAAAAACAATGTTTTATCAGAACACGAAACTCGGTTTTTTCCATTGTTTAAACAAACTACAAAACGACTTTACTCCAACCTCGATAACTCAGCTGTTTCTGGTCCGATCGACTTAAAATTTTGACACGTTTCAAGCAAAGGTTAGTACTCTAGAAAGACGTGGTTACTGGTTTACTACGAGCGCCATCTATGGGTTAGTCTCGGGACTTATTGATCCATGTGTTAAGTAAAGGGTATTTCAAATTGCATGTTTTTTTTTTTAAATAAAATAAAGATGGCGCACTGAATTTGTCGGGTATGTGGGCGTTTAAAAAGTGTGCTGTTATGACATTTATAAAAATAGCTTCGTACACGGTACAACAACGCGTTCATATTGTTGAATTATTTTATGAAAATCAGCGTTCTGTGAAAAGAGTTTTTAGAAAATTACGTGAATTATATAGTTTACATAATCGTCCATCTGAAAGCACTATTGGTCGAATTATTAAAAGATTTCAAGAGACCGGTTCCGCGGAAGATTAAGAAAATGAAAAATATAATCGTAGTGGTCGTTCACAAGAAAATATTGGTTTGGTTCGTGAAAGTGTTGCTGAAGATCCTGAGATGTCCATTAGACGACGTTCACAACAACTTGGACTTAGTGGATCAACAACATGGCGTATTTTACACAAGGATTTAGCTCTGAAAGCATATAAGGTTCAAATAACAGAGGAACTGAAGTCATTAGATCATTTCAAACGTCGTTTATTTGTCAATTTCATCAATGAACAACCAGCTGATTTTTCTTAAAAAATAATGATTTCCGATGAGGCACATTTTGAACTTGGTAGCCATGTTTATAAACAAAATTGTCGTATCTAGGGTGAGAAAAATCCACGAATTATTCATGAGAAACCTATGCCTCCTAAACGAGTTACTGTTTGGTGTGCATTATGGTCAGGTGGTGTAATTGGACCTTACTTCTTTGAAAATGCTGTTGATGATGATCTGTCAATGATGATCGATATCGTCGGATAATAACCGAATTTGTATGGCCTGAATTAATGAATATTGATCT
The DNA here is from genome assembly GCA_031893035.1 of Dermolepida albohirtum. Lineage (NCBI taxonomy): Eukaryota > Metazoa > Arthropoda > Insecta > Coleoptera > Scarabaeidae > Dermolepida > Dermolepida albohirtum. The sequence continues at coordinate 3,219 of JAVIWB010001658.1, forward strand.
AGAGAATATGTGGTTTCAACGGGATAGCGCTACACCTCACTTTGCACACGAATCAATTGATTTATTGAGAGAAAAATTACCTGGACGTGTAACCTCAAGAAACGGTGATGTAAATTGGCCGCCAAGATTATGTTATTTGACAGCGTTAGATTATTTACTTTGGGGTTATGTGAAAAGTCACTTCTTCTACTTCTTTTTAGTTTATTGGAGTTAGGGCTTAGCCCTTTTACTCTTAGTCCTTACGTTGATTGGTCCTGGTGTTGGTTGTATGGTTCCTATTGCTCGCTGTGTTCACTACTGATTTCCATCCGTGGTCGCTTATATTTAGAGTATTGTGTTGTGTATTCTGTTACCGGTGTAAGTGTCGGGTTTGAGTGAAAAGTCAGATTCCTTCGTAGAGTTATCATATCTTTTCGATACAGGAAAATAATGAATAATCATCTCTCTCTCGTCCAACACAAAAATGTATTGAACAACAAAGCGAGAACGCGTCTATCTCGCATGTCGGCAACAAAGTTTCCAGAGCGTATATAGTCTGACGCTTGCACCACGTGGCTTTGCCGGATAAAAGAATGTTAAAAGGAATCATTCAAATGTAACATCCTGATAATAAGTCATCACATTTTATAAAACCTCTTTTTTGTTTCGTAATCCATGAAATCTATTATTTAAAGATTTAACGAGTCAAAAATGGATTATATATTTGTTTTCATTCTACATTTTCAAATTACAGTAGTAACACAAATAATTTCACTGAAGTTTAAAAAATGTCACTGCTCAACGTTTAACAATTATTGTATGTTAGTTTCACAGTATTGTAATTATATTTTTTAACTGCAAATAAAGGTACAAACTAGTTTCTATATCTGCTTGTGGAAGATTTAATCTGTAATTTCAAATTAAACCTATTACAATTAGTTGTTCAAAAATTACATACATACTTCACATTAAGAATAAATCTAAAGACTTTAGAAAATCAACATAACGTCCCTTGAAAATAAAGATCTGACAACGACACACAATGTTTCTTTAAACATATGCGTTTTACTCACGAATTGATGAACGTAAGAATTACTGAGGATGAATTTTTGTTTGAATTATTTAAAGTGGCCCAATATTATGAAAATACCGGGCCTACGAAAAATTATCATAGACTCAATTTGAGTTAATCCCCTCCACGGAAATCTTTAGTAAAAGGCGAAAGATTTATTCGCATTGAAGGGAATTCAGAGTACCTACAACACGTATAAGGTCAGGTAGTTGTACTAACATTCACACGTGAAATGCGTAGTTTTATGACAGCGCCACCTATTATGATTTTAAAGAAATAATTAAACGCTTCCTTTTACTTAATATTTTTTAATAAAATAAAATACGTGTCACTTCATTATTTATTTATTTAATATAGTAATATAACAAAGTAATACGTGTTTTATTTTATTTATTTTATCATGGAATATTAAGTAACGGCTTAGAAAAATTTAAAAAATAAATAGGACTAAAGTACCTAAAAACAAAAAATTAAAAAATTTTTTAAAAATATATTTTCTCTATATATCATTTTTCTATGTCGAAGTTATTAATTTTTGACATTCACGTTAAGAAGACATTTACCCCGTTTCAGCATCGATCACCTACAAACGTTAGAGAAAAAGTACACTCCTCGCAACACGTAGAACAACATTTCTAGAAAATTCAAAACTTTAAGCCTACAATCACGTTCCCCTATTGCACTTGAACCGGTTCAATCTTTCGCCATCGTTTGTACTAATAACTTCGTAAACACACAAAAAATAAAGACAATTCTGATCGTTCTAGCAAACGCTAAACACTAGAATGCAAACAAGTAATCGAAGGAGATATAAGAAAGGCGATGTTGTGCGTCCTAATTCTGTTGGGAAAGCTGTTTATATGCTTGAGTCGCACTTTAGTGTGAATGACTTCGTCGAACGGCAAACGAAAAATAAATATAGAGTGGCGGTAAATTATTATCACGCAGAATTATTATAGCGGACTTATAGAAGTAAACAACAGATTAACTTGAGAAAAGGTTATGTTAATACAATTGAAAGGAATTTACTTTTTTTATGTAAAAATGCTGCTGATTTATAGACAATTTTCTTAAAACATTACAAAAACTATGAACTAGTTAGTATCTCATTATAACTCCAAAAATAATTATATAATATACAGAATATATATGACTCTATTTTTGTGCTATTTACAAGAAACATGGCGTAAATACGAAATTATTGCAATGCTTTGAATGTAATGGAAGGATTTTAGTTTGAATTATTTTAAATTGGCCCAATATTATTGAAAACACTGGACCTACGAAAAATTATCATAGACTCATTTGAGTTAATCCCCTCCACGGAAATCTTTAGTAAAAGGCGAAAGATTTATTCGCATTGAAGGGAATTCAGAGTACCTACTACACGTTTAAGGTCAGGTAGTTGTACTAACATTCACACGTGAAATGCGTAGTTTTATGACAGCGCCACCTATTATGATTTTAAAGAAATATAAATTTACTTTTTTCAACCGTTAAATTTTTTGTTTGTATTTTTAAGTGTATCAGTTTTACTTATTTATTAATTTTTCATTCAAAAATATTAAATAAAAAATATTAAACGCTTTCTTTTACTTAATATTTTTTAATAAAATAAAATACGTGTCACTTCATTATTTATTTATTTAATATAGTGATATAACAAAGTAATACGTGTTTTATTTTATTTATTTTATCATGGAATATTAAGTAACGGCTTAGAAAAATTTTAAAAATAAATAGGACCAAAGTACCTAAAAACAAAAAATTAAAAAATTTTAAAAAAATATATTTTATCTTCGTTAAATATAACGGTTCGTTTTCATTCAAAAATTATTTAGAAAAAATATTATTTATTCCGAAAAATCTCAATTTTAAATTGAATTTCGTTTTCCTTACGACTCAGGCATGGAATTATTATTTCTAACGGTTCGATGTACTTTAGATTCAAGTAGATTATGGGAGATGTATTTTGTTAAATGAAGGCGATATTAAATAATCATTGTACATTGATAATTAATATGCTTTAGTGTGCCTAACAGAACATACCAAGATAAAAGTTTCTAAACTGTAGAACGATTATTATTGGTTATGATAGTCGCGAGCTCTGTGGTGTTATTATATTCTATATAATTGATTACATAATAATAATAGTTGAATATAATAATAAATTAAAGAAATATAATTATAGCATTTAATGATAAATTATAAATAAACAAGCATTCGCTACTTCGTACATATACCTACTGATTAGTTTCAAATTGTAAAACAAATGATTTATTCATTCAGAAAAAGCACATATGGATATAAAATAATACAATTTTGATTGAAGAAAGTTTTTTTTCAATTTATTGAACTTATGTTTCTCTACTTTCCACACATGAATTATTTATAGGCCTACAGTTTCGAGTGCACGAAATTGTTTCTCTTTATTTAGTAACAGAAGAATAATAATCTTCAAGATCTAGTTATTTATATTTATAAATATATAGTTTATAAACAAAGTTCCCTCAAAACTTAATTTATCATAATAATATAATTTAAAACATCACCTTAGAGAGAATATGTATGTATAATCTCTTGTTTCCCTGGAAAAAGCCCTTCAGATCGCAAAATACGTTTGAATCAAAAATCAAAAGGAAAGAATTGCAATCTAGGAATAGGATTTAGATAATTTCAAATTTTTAACAGTTCTTTTGTTAAATAATGGTCTCAGGTGAAAAGAAACCATATTATTACATAATTTTAAAACGTAAATAAACATAACCTATAAAATTCAAATTTCAGGTACGCAAACTGCCCAGTATGGCAACTTAAATTTTTAAAATATTTAAGTTTCCAACCTTTACTATATTTAATATAAATTCGTTGTATGTAAAAGTATTCTTTGAAGTTTTTTTCATCATTCACAGCAAATAATACAATTATTAATTAAGGCGGTAATTAATTATTTTATTAATTAATAAATCTATATTATTCATAAAAGAAATGTAGAAAGTCAGTCTTGCATAGTGATTTTTCCGTCGTGTTCTTTGCCTAGGTGTTATATTACAATTTGTATTTAATTACAGACAATGCCTTTATATTGTACTTGAAATATATAAAAAAATGAAATTTTAAAATATTGAGCAAAAAATTGTCTTGGAGAATTTAATTTTTAATAGTTGGTTTCATATTAGTAATGTACTGACACTTTGCAGAAGTAGATATATAAAAACTTTTCCTGAAAATGATGCTACATAAAGAAAATACTGGACAACTGATAAAAATGAAGTAATAGAAGTAGTGAACGAAATTGTTTAAATTACAGAGGGTGCTTAAATTAGCATTTTGAACAACTTCGATGTAAACATAACCTTCAATTTACTATTTAAAGAGATGTGGACTAAACTGAGGCGAGTTAATTTTAAGCTATAATACCAATACATGTTCATAGTATAAACTTAAAAATATCCATAAAAATGATTTAAATCTAATTGACTCTTTAAATATAACACTGTATATCATTTTTCTATGTCGAAGCTATTAATTTTTGACATTCACGTTAAGAAGACATTTAAGCCCGTTTCAGCATCGATCACCTACAAACGTTAGAGAAAAAATACACTCCTCGCAACTCGTAGAACAACATTTCTAGAAAATTCAAAACCTAATGCCTACCATCACGTTCCCCCATTGCACTTGAACCGGTTCAATCTTTCGCCATCGTTTATACTAATAACTTCGTAAACACGCAAAAAATGAAGACAATTCTGATCGTTCTAGCAAACGCTAAACACTAGAATGTAAACAAGTAATCGAAGGAGATATAAGAAAGGTGATGTTGTGCGTCCTAATTCTGTTGGGAAAGCTGTTTGTAAGTATGCTTGAGTCGCACTTTAGTGTGAATGACTTCGTCGAACGGCAAACGAAAAATAAATATAGAGTGTGCGGTAAATTAATATCACGTAGAATTATTAGAGCGGACTTATAGAAGTAAACAACAGATTAACTTGAGAAAAGGTTATGTTAATACATTTGAAAGGAATTTACTTTTTTTATGTAAAAATGCTGCTGATTTATAGACAATTTTCTTAAAACATTACAAAATCTATAAACTAGTTAGTATCTCATTATAACTCCAAAAATAATTATATATATATACAGAATATATATGACTCTATTTTTGTGTTATTTACAAGAAACATGGCGAAAATACGAAATTATTGCAATGCTTTGAATGTAATGGAAGGATTTTAGTTTGAATTGTTTTAAATTGGCCCAATATTATTGAAAACACTGGACCTACGAAAAATTATCATAGACTCATTTGAGTTAATCCCCTCCACGGAAATCTTTAGTAAAAGGCGAAAGATTTATTCGCATTGAAGGGAATTCAGAGTACCTACTACACGTTTAAGGTCAGGTAGTTGTACTAACATTCACACGTGAAATGCGTAGTTTTATGACAGCGCCACCTATTATGATTTTAAAGAAATATAAATTTACTTTTTTTCGACCGTTAAATTTTTAGTTTGTATTTTTAAGTGTATCAGTTTTACTTATTTATAAATTTTTCATTCAAAAATATTAAATAAAAAATATTAAACGCTTCCTTTTACAAAATATTTTTTAATAAAATAAAATACGTGTCACTTCATTTGTTATTTATTTAATATAGTGATATAACAAAGTAATACGTTTTTTAAAAATACATTTTCTCTTCGTTTTCGTTCAAAAATTATTTAGAAAAATTATTTATTCCGAAAAATCTCAATTTTAAATTGAATTTCGTTTTCCTTAAGACTCAGGCATGGAATTAATATTGTTACTAATTTATGTAATAAAATATGCCACGTGGTCGTGTTCGTTTATAAACTTTAATATTTAAAACCCTAAAAGGTAAATATATTCGTCTCTTCGAAGCAAGAAAATAGATTAAAACAAATACATTAATTTAAAATCAATAAAATACAAAAGAAAAATATTTCAGGACATTAAAATTATTATTAAAACACGGTTCGATCTATTTTAGATTCAAGTAGATTATGGGAGATGTATTTTGTTAAATGAAGGCGATATTAAATAATCACTGTATTGGGTTGGCAACTAAGTACCTTCGGTTTTTACTGATAGAGAGCGTTGCTTTATTTTTTGTATAACGTATGTTAGTGCTGTACTTTACCGTTTGTCGCGTGATACTAGTCACATTGACGTAACTTCAGAAGCAAGTAGTACGTGATTTTTATTAAAGCTATTAGTTGTGGGTTAATTTTAAATGGAGTGCAGAAACGAACATTTTCGACGTATTTTACTATTTTATTTCCGTAAAGGAAAGAAAGCTGCTGCGGCTCACAAAAAGATATGTGAAGTTTATGGTGCTAATTGCTTAACAGAGCGCACGTGTCAGAATTGGTATAAAAAATTCCGTTCTGGAGATTTTTCCCTCAAAGATGAGCAACGTTCTGGTCGGCCTACTGAAGTTGATGATGACCAAATCAAAGTCATAATTGAAGAGGATCGTCATATAACTGTTCGAGAGGTTGCGGAGAGGCTACATGTATCGCACACAACAATTGAAAAACATTTAAAATGTCTTGGGCTAGTTAAGAAGCTTGATATTTGGGTACCTCACGAATTGAAAGAAATTCATTTAACACAAAGAATCAACTTTTGCGATATGCGCCTTAGGCGAAATGAAACCGACCCTTTCTTAAAAAGAATCACCACTGGTGATGAAAAATGGGTCCTGTACAGTAACATAGTTCGAAAACGATCATGGAGCAAACACGATAAACCAGCTCAAACCACATCGAAAGCTGAATTGCATCCAAAAAAGATCATGCTGTCAGTTTGGTGGGATTACAAAGGTGTTGTGTTTTTTGAGCTGCTTCCAAGGAACCAAACGATCAATTCTGATGTTTACTGTCAACAATTAATAAAACTGGATGAAGCAATCAAAGAAAAACGGCCAGAATTGTCAAATCGAAAGGTGTAGTTTTCCACCAAGCTAATGCAAGGCCTCACACATATTTGGCAACTCGTGGGAAACTATTGGAGCTTGGCTGGGAAGTGATGCCACATCCCCCATACAGCCCTGATCTGGCACCATCTGATTACCATTTATTTCGAAGTTTGCAGAATTCTTTGAATGGTAAAACTTTCACAAATGACGATGACCTTCACTCGCACCTGGTTCAGTTTTTTGCTGATAAGGACCAGAAATTTTATGAGCGCGGAATCATGCAGCTGAAAGAAAGATGGCAAAAGGTCATTGAGCAAAATGGAAAATATATAATTGATTAAAAACTATTCTTTGTTTAAAAGAAAAGTGTTTTATTTTATACTACAAAACCGAAAGTACTTAGTTGCCAACCCAATATTACGTAAAGCTTTATATTTTTCGTTCATTTTAAAATATAAAACAACTTAAAAAACCTATTTAAAGGTTAGAATTTAATGAATGATTCTGGAAATTAAGAAAGATCACCTTGTTTGTCTTTGGGAAAAACAAACAACTCACTAACATCATTTGACTTTCAGATATAGAAACAGCATTTTCCATTAAGAAAATACACAGAATAATGTGAAAAATGTGTTGTACATTAAGAAGAAATCATCAATTTCCTTTTATGAGCAAAAAATGCACTCGAAAGGAATACCGCGTCTACTTTAAAAGGTAAATAAATAAAGTACATTTCTGCCATCATGTCTGCGTGACAGAACTACAAACACGACTTGTATCTTTTCAATTTATCACGGATACGGTTCTGACGCCGTTTTAGAAGGACTCAATATACAGAAATTCAATTTAAATCGCCGTAACTAACCATTGTCAACAAAAACGTGAAAAACTTCGGATTGTAAAAGAAACAACAATTTCCAATTATAATAAACTCGCCTAGTAACTACGTGCTACCGCTGTTAATTTGTTTATCTACTAAATCTCCAGGAATACGCGATTGAACTACTGGTTTTCTATTACTTAACTGTTTGATGCCGTTATGTGTTGACGATTGTTGACCTTACGATTTCGGCGCCCCAACCAATAGACGGATGTACCAAGATATGCAACAGTATGAAATCAGAATAAAAAAAAGTGTGAGTGAATAAAGATGGGAAAATTTTGATGTAATTATTTCGTTTATTTTTGTCCATGATTGAACGGTGTTTGTTGATGTTTTATAATAAATGATTGTTGATGTCAACGTAATTAAATGTCATAAATATTGAAATTACGTATTAAATATTTACAATTTCATTATAACTGTCAATAATATAGTTTTGAGGATATGTATAGGAATTTGCATTATTAAATAGGTTGTATTTTCGTTAATTCTGAAGTGAAAAGTAATTTTCAAAAAATTACGAAAAAGGGTGTTTAAGAACTATCTAAATAGATGTAAACACTATAGAAACAAAGAACGAAAAGAAAGAAAATACGAACTATGTTATATGTACTTATAAAGGGCTTTCCAATAGGAACTTGACAACTTTTAATTCAATTTGTGAACGCACCCTTTCACTAATCATCGAACTGTCACTGTCAATTTATTGAGTAAACTTAACATTTTCATCATGGTAAAGTACACTAACGAACAACGTCTGCAAATTATAAAAATTTACTACAGAAATTCGGAGTCGGTGACCGCTACTTTAAGAGCGTTAACTCCGATTTTCGGTCGTAATTCTCGCCCTAGTAGACAGGCAGTAACAAGTTTAGTGCAAAAATTTGAGTCTACATATTCGTTGCATGACGTTGCCGTGCCAGTGAGACAACGGGTTGGTCGAAGTGTCGAAAATATCGCTGCCGTTGAAACGTCCGTAGCAAATGATCCAAATCAGTCAATTCCACGGCGTTCTCAAGAGTTGGGCATCGCTCAGACCACTTTATAGCGAATTTTGCGTAAAGATCTTGGTTTACACCCATACAAGATCAAGCTGACTCAAGAATTGAAGGCGATGGGCCATTTGAAGCGACGTACGTTCTCCGATTGGGCTCTGGAAAAGATGCGCCAAGATGATCAATTTCATCGCAAAATCATTTTCAGTGACGAAGCTCATTTTTGGCTCAATGGGTTCGTCAATAAGCAAAATATGCGTTATTGGTCGGGTGAAAATCCACATGTGCTTCATAAAACACTACTTCATCCACAAAAAATAACTGTTTGGTGCGGTTTGCATGCCGGCGGCCTCATAGGGCCATATTTTTTCGTTGACGATAATGATCGTCACATTACTGTGAATGGTAATCGTTATCGCGCCATGATTACCGATTATTTTTGGCCCGAATTAGAAGATATGGACTTGGACAACATGTGGTTTCAGCAGGACGGTGCCACAAGCCACACAGCACACGTTACAATCGATTTATTGAAGAGTAAGTTTGATGAGCGTGTTATCTCAAGAAATGGACCAGTCGATTGGCCGCCTCGTTCGTACGATTTAACGCCTCTAGACTTTTTTCTTTGGGGCTACGTCAAGTCATTGGTCTATGCCAACAAGCCGACAACGTTGGAAGAGCTCAGAGCCAACATTGAACGCGAAATAGCAGCCGTTTCGGCCGAATTGTGTGTCCGAGTCATCGAAAATTGGGTCCAACGAATCGACCGCTGCAAACGTGCCCGCGGTGGCCATATGAACGAAGTCGAGTTCCATTCATAAATGTTTTGATTGTACTTCAACCCGATAATAAAGTTTTTGAAATATCTCAAATGGTCTGCATTTTATTTTGAAAAAAAGTCGTCAAGTCCTTATTGGAAAACCCTTTATAAGAGAAAGTTTGCCAACCCTATATGAACTTATATAAAAACTTTGTTAAACAAAATGTTGAAACGAAAAATAGTATGAAATTTGACAATATTTAAACATATTTCTTTACTTTTGTTACCACAAGTGGAAACCCAAGATTCTATATGAGAGATTTCTATTTTGTTTTTAGAGAATGAAGAACTTCTCTAATGGTATTTAAATATATACGATGTATTTGTTATAAAAAAATGGATATAAAAAAACTTGAGTACACAAATAATATCCCCTTTTTACTTGGTGTAAATCTCAAAATAATAAAAGTAGTAATAAAGATTTGTCCCCCACCAATAGTGAGAATAATAATAAAGATTTGTCATCCCCCAACCAATTGTTAAATTTGATGGATTGATTAAACCCCAACCAATTGTTAAATTTGATGGATTGATTAAACCCCAACCAATTATAAATAATAATAATTTGTTTCTCAAATCACTTGTAAATAATAATAAAAAATATGTTTTAATTATAAACCATTAGCCCAGTATTATAAAATACCAGGTCTACGAAAAATTAATATGGATTCATTTAGTTAAAGCGCCAATTGATCCATCTCGCGAATATCTTCACAGTTGTCTAAAGATATATCTGCAAATACCCCAGAATTATCTTACAGATCCCATCTGAGATAGTTGTTTGGATCTTTATACCAGAAATACGTAATTTGTATCGCAGCGACACCTATAATAAAAATATATATATAAATATCTCTCGCAGATAGAAGCGTCATCTATTGCTAAGAGCTACTATTAATAGAAAATAGAAAACTACTAAAATATGTTATTTAATTCTGTAAATATAAAAATAAATAAACACATTTTTTTTATTTGTTAAATATTGCATATAATTTCAATCAATAAATTATTTGTATCACACACTTTTATAATAATATCGAGTAAGATCAATATTCTACTATTTTGGAGATGGAGTGGATATTAATTCAATTAATTATGATTAAATATTTTCTATATTTTCTTTTTTATGTAGAGCAATTTAGGGACTAATAATAAAATACGATTTTAATTTTCATTTATATTAATTTTGTTCCATTACTTGTATGGTTCGTGGCGTTATCTATTGTAGTGTATTGCGTCGGATTTTAAAAAAATATTTTCAGGTAAGAATTGCTGACAAACAAACAAATATTTATATTCTTTTGTTAAAAAAATCACATTTATTCAGTTCATGCATAATATTCTTGAAAAACTTGATTTTACTTGAATATACTTTAGCTTCAAAAAGCAACTAAAAATAATTTAAAAACTAGTAATCAAGTTCTTGTCTACCTATTCTCGATGCAGTAGTGCCTTTATCTTCAAAGAGCACTTTGGTTGGTTTTTGTCACAAATTACGATTTTCGCGTTATAGCACGATGGTAATTAAATATTAATGCAATTTTATTGAGCATTCATTAGGAAATGAAATTAAAATAGCCGTTGGACATCTGAAATCGTTTCATAAATTGTTCAACTTAACGGACATATAAAATTTAAAAATAACTATGACTTAAGCTAGGACATGTGATTTCTTGTCCAAATTCCCCGAATCTACTTGAATTCGTTTTAATTAACCACTGTCGACAGTACAAGGACTATTATTAGCGTATCTAATCAAAAAATATTAACATTTTTATGATCAGAAATGAGTAATAAATGCTATAAACTACATATTTTCACGTATATCTGAAGCGTATTAAAACTGCTAGTTATTATTATTAATTCCCATTGTGTATGAAGAGAATAGAGCGATGTAACCTATAAATTGTACGGTTGCTAGTTGACTTTCTAAACGAACGAAATATCAGAAAATTAAATTGTAATGCCAGAGATACGGAACCAGCCCAGAGACCTAAAAAAACTATAAATAAAGAGCTCTAAGAAGATCGTAATTCTAATATAAATGAATAAACAACAATAAATATCAAAAAACTGAAAGAAAAACTTATGAGAAACACAATAAAAGATAATCCTTTGTTTACATTTACGAATAGTAGGAAGATCGTAGATCTTCAGAGAAAAACTGATGCTAAATTGTATTTATTTCTAAAATATTTAAGCCCTTTTATTTACTTTTCATCGATTAAGCACAGATAAAAGTTTTCGATTCCAGAGTAAATTTTAATAGTAGTTGCATGTAATTGGGAAATTCAAGCCAAATATAAATGGGAAACAAACCAGTCAGTTGAAGCAACCACATTTCTGGTGATAAAGGTTAGAATCTACTGGTAATTGTAAATTACTTAATTTTCCAAAAATGAATTTTCTGAATATCAAAGGTGAAATCGAAATTGAGTTAAAATTAATAAATTAGTCAAAATAAGATTGTACATTCTCCAATATAATATTTTTCTTTTATAGCATGGTGTTATATATTGTTTATTATTGTATTCAAAAGCATATGTATTGTTTTAAAAGTTTATGGCGAATAGCCATAATTTGCATGTATTCAACTACTCCTATCATCGTTAAAAACATGGACTACAATTCTGTTGCATTAGTTGTGTAAATTATGTATGGGAAAGTTAAGCAATTCCTTTCGACTAGTTGACATTGAATCGGAACTGCAAAAGTATTTTTGCATCGCATTTGGAACTGTAATCAGAACTGGTGCATTCAATTTATTTGAAAAGTAGGTCGAACCATGAACTTTTAAGTATTCGAATACATCACACTATTTGTGCTGTATAAATAGTTTTCCCGAATTGGTTGCAAATAGACTTACTTACTGGAAATCAATGAGGCGTTAATTATTCATTAAAAAAAGGAAATAACTTTAGTTATTTAAATTTTTGTCGAAGTTCATATAGCTGTGACTAGTTTTATGAATCGAATATAATATTAACTGCATCATTTCAATTTAAAATATCTCTGAAATAAAATGGGTTTTTACACATTGAAAAATAAAAAAAGAATCGGAAATTATTCATTTATTTAAAATGGAATGCTTTTATTTTTATTTAAGTTGACAAATATATGAATTTTATTTATTAAACACAATTTACAACACTAACAAATATAAATGGTTATAATTACATCGCTCATAGATCAATTATTTTGCTTCGACAATCTTCTTTTTTGAAAGATAATTCTGTTAACACTTTTTCAAAATTCTATTAATTCTTCTCCTGTATATGGAGATTCAAAAACACGAAAACCAAGTATAATCAATTATTGAACAACTCGAAAGGCACCTGATAAATCAACGCTATTATTTATTTACATAATATCACAAAATTCAATTTAATCATCACATAAAGATGACAATTGACTGCTGCTATATTCAGTATCTTCATCATTATCGATGTTATCTTCTTCGTCACCGGCATCTTCCTCTTTTTCTGTCGGTTTAACTACTTGATTTGCAGATTTTTGATGGAAAACGAACGATATGAACATTGACATATCCCAAATTTGCTTCAAAACCTGAAAAATCAATAAGGTTGATTTGACTTCTACGTTTAGATCGTCGAAAACTCACGATGTCGGCCAAGCCTTTTTTGTCCCAACAGTGGTACCAATTGGCAACGTCGGAAGTACAATCAGCATCTTCTGGCGGATTCTTCGTCTGTATTTTATTTACACACCTATCGCATTTTAATTTAGTATGGGTGTCCGATTCGGTGTCCTCCAATTTAAATAATTCTTTTAAATCTGCCGCGGAAAAGTGTCTTAAGGTGTCTTCGTTGTTGTCGACCACGGTTGAGCTTAGAGCTTTTTTGTGCGCTTGCCTCTGGAAGATTTTCTCTTCTATAGAACCCGTTGTTAAAAATCTGTAAATGTAACAGGGTTTCTTCTGACCGTCCCTCCAAACTCTAGCCATCGCTTGGTCATCGTTTGCGGGATTCCAGTCGGGATCAAACATGACCAGTCTATTAGCTCCGATCAAATTGAGACCGCAACCTCCAGCCTTGGAACTCAACATGAATATCCATTCTTTAGAGTCTGGTTTATTGAAACTTTCGACTACTTTCGCCCTCTTTTTAATTGTCATCGTACCATCTAATCTCACATACTGATAAATTCTAAAAAATGTGTTACATTACATAACGCGTCCCAAAAAATATATTTCTAATTCCTAATATATTGAATATATTCCAACTTTATAAGAAAGGTACGTTAAAACATTTTTCTACTTTTAATTTTTTTACAAATAATGAAATTTAAGGGAAATAAAGAACACGAGTTAATCGACTTACCGTTTTTTACACAATTTCTCAAACAAATCCAAAGTTTGTGTGTAATTCGAAACTAACACAATTTTATCATTGTAATTAGCTTTTAGATTTGCCAATAAACAATCCAATAACATCAATTTTCCCGACAGTTCAGGTCGAACATTGCTATCAGTCTGTCTAGCTGGGAATAGATGCCTAGAATTCTCGAAACCTTCCTCGCCTTCCAGAACTTTTTCCAAAATCAAATCCGGATGATTACAGAGCTTTTTCAAGTTGGTAATACTGACTAAAGTACTCAGAGAAGGCTTGGCATCTTGAATACCACTCACAGACCTGACAGTCTTCCTAATCGCTTCTGAATTTAAGTAATTTACATAGATCTGCTTTTGTACGGGAGTTAAACGACAACAAATGATCATTTCGAATTTAACAGGAAGATACTTAGTTAATAATGCACTGGTTCTTCGTATTAAGCATTTATTTACAATGTTTGATAATTCTAGGAGACATTCTTGAGCGTGTTGTCTTTCTAATGGTGTTGCTAAAGCGTCTTGCCCTAAAATTGCATTATTTATATTGAGGAGTATTATGCATTAGTTTTCTAACCTTTTATGATGTAATTTTCAAATTTTCTTCTAAATTCTTGAGCACTTCCTAATAAGCCTTCATTAACGAAGTGTATTAAGCTAAAATACTCAGTTAAATCATTCTGAATGGGTGTACCACTTAATAAAACTCTTCTTTTGGCTTTTAAACCCATTAGGGCCCTATACGTTTGATTTTCAGAATTTTTAAGTCTATGTCCTTCATCGCAAAGAACAATTCCAATTTCACCACTATGTAATGTCTCCGCGTGCATCCTAAATGTTTCGTATGATATGATTAGAAGAGGGGTGGCAGTTCGTCCCTGTCCTTGCATAAATTGAACGAGTCTTTTCTTCACTTCTGGCCCGCCATCCATAATTAGACAAGATAATCTGCCAAATAACCACTACAAATATTTTGAATAATATTAATTTTAGAATAGAGGGATATTTACCTTTTGAATTTCATTACTCCAATTTCTGACCAATGAGCTAGGGCACACGATAATGGCCTTTTCTATAGCGGATTTACATTCGGGACCTTGTTTTAATAAAGTCCATAATAATGTGATACACTGCAACGTTTTTCCCAAACCCATTTCATCTGCCATTATACAACCATAAGAACCAGGAATCTGCACACCGGTGACACAGTCATACATAAATTTAACCCCCTAAAAACATTATTTTATAAATATTTTTATTGGAATTAATGACACATACTTCTCTTTGATGTGGACGTAATATATTACTTAGTGTTGGGTCTACAACTACATGAACAAGCTTTTTACTAAAATACATAAATTTAAAAAAAAGTAACTGCTAATGAAATACCTATTTACTGACTCGTTATTTTTTAATTTATCATGTTCAGTAGTTTCTGGTGGTGTATACAAAATTAAAGCATTTGGTGTATTGGGATCATATAAAGCTCTTTTGACCTGACATCTTTTTATACCTAAATTTTTTGTGGAATATGACCCTGTATAGTTTGGTATTGGGCATTTAAATGGTCTTGAAAGTTTTTTTATTATCTCTTCCTAAAATCAAAGTTGTAAATGTAAAAACTACATCATATTTGGTACAAATTCAGAAGTAGATGTACATTCATACATGATTCGATACGTATGGTTCTTGTTCTATGCATATATTTTGTAATTGTTTGCGTTTCGCCGACGAATCGGTAGATTTTTCTCTTGTTCTTTTATTATTCGCTACAGTAGGTTGGATAAAAATTGATTTAGAAATTGGGGAGCCCGTACGTTTTTGAACTTGGCTTGGTGCAAAACTTCGCCGCTAAATATAAAATAAACTTTTAAAAACAATATTTATATTTGTACTAAATTTTTATTACCATTGTATATTTTTATTTAATAACACAAAAACATAACATTTAACAAATTATAATAAATATAAAATTACAGAACTAAATATAAACATACATCCATGTACATCAAAATCAAATTATCAAAACAAGTGTAAATTAACAATGCGGCTAACATACCGATTCTAAATATTCCTAGAATTAAAGTTTTAAGATTTTTATTATTTAAAACTGAAATAATTGTTTTTAATTGTTAATATTATTTATCAATATATTTTAAAATAAAACGTTAGCACGACTTTGTTTATTCTCTTCCAAATTCTTTCGTAAAAATTATTAATTTGCCTACAAATTACCAACTTAAATACCCAAAGTGTCATGTAAATACAAAATGATGTAAATTTAGTAATATATGATTAAAAGAAAGAAATAGTTATAACACGTATTAAATAATAAAATACATTAAGAATGGCAAATCTCTTAACGTTCTTGTACGTTATTCCTTTAAATTCGGAATTTTAGATGAATATTTTTAATTTGTTTGCAATATTAGATAGCAGAAATTCCAAATAGATTTCTTAATTTCTTTTTAATTTTTAGGCTTCCCCTATTTTCTATAACGAAGATGTACTTAGCTTTGTGCTTTTATTTTATCTCATTAATAGCAATCGTTTTACCAGTTTTATTTTTTATGTTACGATGGAAATATACCTCGGAAAAGCAAAAAAGGAGTACAAACAAGATACAAGTTGCATTTTTTCACCCGTATTGTAATGCCGGTGGCGGCGGAGAAAAAGTTTTATGGGTGGCCATACAGGCGTTACAAAATAAGTTGAGCTTTGATTGATATTATTTAAATTAAATATATAACGAAACATTTTTAGGTATCCAGATATGGATTTTTATATATATACAGGAGATATTGAAGCAACACCGGATGAGATATTAACCAAAATTTACACAAATTTAAATGTAAAAGTTACAAAAAATATTAAATTTATCTATTTACATAAAAGGAGATTTATAGAGGCTAGAATGTATCCGTACTTTACTTTATTAGGGCAGAGTTTGGGCTCTATGTATTTAGGATATGAAGCATTGAAACAACTTAATCCAGGTTAAAAATTTTTAAATTAACCGTTCGAATATTTAGATATATTTTGGTGAATTTTTAGATATATTCATTGATACAACGGGTCATGCATTTACATTGCCAATTTTTAAATATATAGCTGGTTGTAAAACTGGATGTTATGTGCATTACCCCACAATAACAGTAGAAATGTTGAAAAGGGTTTCCGCAGGAAGGGAAACTTATAATAACAGAGGTATCATAGCAAGAAGTCCATTTTTGACAAGTGCAAAGTTATTGTATTATAGAATCTTTGCATGGGTAAGTTTTTCATTTTTAATTAATGCATTTTGTGTTACATGCAATACAAAATTAATGTTGCAGCTTTATTCTCTATGTGGACAATGTTCTGACATATCATTAGTCAATTCAACTTTTACATTAGAGCATTTAACTACTCTTTGGAATAAACCTTTGCATTTAGTGTATCCTCCATGTGAGGTGGACCATTTGAAAGCTATTCCAAGAGACAAATGCCCCGGAAAAATAAGAATATTATCGTTGGCGCAGTTTCGTCCCGAAAAGGATCACCACCTTCAAATACAATCCATGTACGAACTCCGGGAGATAATACCCGAGCAAATCTTCGAAAACATGACCCTAGTTTTATGCGGTAGCTGTCGTAACGCGGACGATGCAAATCGCGTAAAAGACCTGATCGATTTTAGCAAGCATTTAAGCTTGGAAAAGTATGTCGAATTTCGAGTGAATATATCCTACGATGAACTCCTGAAGGAGTTCAGAGACGCATTCTTGGGTATCCACACGATGATAGACGAACATTTTGGTATCGGCGTCGTTGAACTGATGGCGGCCGGATTGATAACAATTGCTCATCGTTCGGGAGGACCCCTGTTAGATATTATAGAAACGTCGGAATCGTCCAGACTGGGTTTTTTGGCGATAACAGCCGAAGATTACGCACATACAATTAAATATATTTTAAGCTTAACCGAAGAGGAAATAGATGAAATCCGTGGGAGAGCCAGGGCTTCGGTTGACAGGTTTTCAACTAAAAAATTTCAAGAGGAATTTTTAAGGGGTGTCCAGCCATTGTTTAAGTAGGTTTAATATTTATATAATGTATCTATTATATAATAAAACATATTAAATATTCTTTTTATTCTTCCCCCATACCGAACCCCTTCAATACGTGTAGGAAAGACAAATAAAACAAGAAATCCTTTCGCAATTATGTGTTCTTGCTATATAAAAAAATATTTACAGTAAAATGTACATTTAAATAATATAAAAAAGGGTAATTCATCAGTCATCTGATGAAGTGGTTTCGTGATATGATTGTGATCGCCTTCTGCGTTTCTTAACTTTCTTGTAGTGCGATCTCGACCTGTGTCTACTTGCTGAGCGTTTCCTAAAAGAAAATATTTTAAATAAGGGGAAGCACAAAGAAAGTTAAAATGCGTAGTAATATAAAATGTTGTATACTTAATATTATACTCTGTATCGAAAAGATTTAAAAAATATCCATGATCATATAAACATTACAAAGTTGAAGGCTTGCTGTCGAGTTGCTTTTGAACAAATTTGAGGTTATATTATAGTTTTCATCATTATTTCTTTATTGGATTAGCGTTTCTCGCTTTTCGGTCAATACATTTATGTATAGACTGTCTTAAGTTTTCA
Source organism: Dermolepida albohirtum (assembly GCA_031893035.1). Classification (NCBI taxonomy): domain Eukaryota; kingdom Metazoa; phylum Arthropoda; class Insecta; order Coleoptera; family Scarabaeidae; genus Dermolepida; species Dermolepida albohirtum. Next base: position 21,915 of record JAVIWB010001658.1, read on the forward strand.
TCTTGGATTATTACTATAGACTGTCTCAACCTTATTATACAGTATACGATGCAATATCAGTTTTGTGTCTCTATTCCCTTTAGTAATTTATAAATAACGCTATCATTTCCTGTTGCAAGTTGTCGTTTATTATAGTAGGCAACGTAGGTAACTATATAGTCGTATTGACAGCTATCAGAGTTTTCATTGTGTTTATATTTGTGTATTCACCATTAAATTATTTGTAGTTGTCATTAAATCGTTCTTTTTAGAACGTAGACTTCCTTTTGCAAACGTTTATGTAAGTATATATATTATTTGTAATTCTTATAAATATGATACGTAACCTATAACTTTTGTTATAGTTTTTACTTGAGTTTTTCACGGCGCTAATGGAGCCTGCAATTAAAAAGCGACGTAGAGGAGAAAATTATAGTTGCAAGGAAAAACAGATGATAATGAATGTTTTTCGTTATTTTAATGGGTGTATGAACGTAACAGCTGCCGTTCAAGAAGCAAGCAGAACTTTAGGTTCTTCAGAACGTACAATATACAACGTAAAAAAGGAACAACAAAAGGGCCCATTATCAAGTCCTAAGATACCGAAGACAAGAAAAGGTGCACAAGTAAATGATCGTCTTCATACATATGATGAGGACACATAAGCCGTTATTAGATCTAAAGTGCATGATTTTTTTGTGCAGAACATACCGCCTACTTTAAATAAAATTCATGCTGCTATCAATAATAATGATGATCTCCCTAACAATTCACGTTCAACTTTGCACAGACTATTACATGAGATGGGTTTTGAATTTCGCAAAGTAGGGCGAAAGAGTATTCTCATCGAGCGAGATATCATTAGATGGAGGCATAAATACTTGCGAGACATAAAGAAGTTTAGAGAAGAAGGTACAGCTATTTTATACCATAATCATTTATACTTTTCGTTTTAATTACTGTCATTTCTAGGTAGAACTAATACATACTGATGAATCATGGGTGAATACTGGGCATGCGGTAAATAAAACATGGACAGATACCACAATACAAAGCAATCAACAAGCTTTCATAGGACTCAGTGTCGGACTAAAATCACCAAGTGGTCTTGGATCGCGTTTTGCATTAGTGCATGCTGGTGGTAACAATGGTTTTGTTCCGGGGGCTGAATATACGTTTCTCTGTAAGAAAAACACTGCTGATGTCCATAATGAAATGGATGCGGACACATATGAGTCTTGGTTCGTCGAGAAACTGCTTCCAAATATACCAGATAATTCTGTGATAGTCCTTGATAATGTTTCATATCACAGCAGAAAAATAGAAAAGATCTCTACAACTTGGAGAAAAGACTAAATCTTTGAATGAATATTTCATAAATACTAACAATCATAAAAGGTAAAAGTTATGTTTTGATCATATGAAATGTCAAGGAATGAACTGGAAACAGATGATAAGAAGATTTGGCACCATTGCAATACCCATAAGAGCTGTACTGTATAATAAGGTTGAGACAGATTATAGTATTTATATTTTGTAGTTGTCTTTTTCAAGACGATGAAAAGTATAGAATACCGTTGGTAATAAGTAAAATAAAACATTTAAATTTCGAAGAAGGATAATTTCTTGTAGTTTTAGAGTTCTTGTAGAGTCACTATTAAGAAAGTGAAAGAAAAGTCATTTCAATTTGATAAATCGATATTAAACATATATAAACTATAGCACATACCAACATGCAAGCTGCTCAATTAACTGCCGAAACAGCATAATATTACAAATTTGTAATTGGACGAAAACAATCATACCTCTTATGATGTGATTTCTTCTTTTTACTACTTTTCTTGTGTTTTCTTATTTCACCCTCTTCAGAATCAGACTCGTCCTTCTTACTATGACTCTCTCTCGTACTGCTTCTCGACCTCCTATTCTTCTCCTTGTCCTTCTCATTATCGCCTTTGTTATCGCTATCGCTGATCACTAACACCTTATCTTCCTCAATTTTATCCTCCTTTTTATGCGTCAATTTACTTTTGTCTCTCTCCACAGATTTCAACTTCAAAAAAGCAGCGGCTTTCTTTTTCCTTTCCATTTGCAAAGCGCGATCTTTCGACACGGACGCCAACTTCTCTCTGGCAGCGGCGGCTAATTTATCTTTAATCCTATCTTCCGCTCTGCGGGCGTCCTTTTTGTCTTCTAGATCTTCGGTTAGGTCTATCATCTCTAGGATCGGATCGTCACCGTCCACGTTGTCCGTTTTCTTTTCCACGACGTCCTTCTTATCTTTAACGATTTGCGTATGTTCTTTTGAAGATGATTCGATCTCTTTGGGAGTGTCTTTCGGTGGATTTGGAGTGACGGCGGGAATGGACGGTACAGATTGGTGCGAGGTATCTGGCGGTTTTGAGGTGTTATCTTTGGTGGTTTGAACGTTTTCTTCGGGTATTTCTTCGTCGCTTTCTTCAATTGGTAGAGCACTTTTGATGTCTTTGGGAATTTCTTCTTTGGGTTTCTTTATTGAGAAACTTACCGGAGCTATAAAGAAGGAAGACATAATCATCACAACGAAGATAAACGTGAACAAACTAAATACACATACTACACAGGGTTTTCAGAAATGAAATGCTTATTTTGACTTACTTATTATTTTCTTATCTTTTGGTTTAGGTGGCGGCGGTTGTTGTTGGTGCTGTTGGGATTGCTTCGGCGGTGCTACGCCATTCTGTATACTCTTTTGAGTGTCTTTACTTTCGCTTGTAGTCCCCTCACTGTTTTCCTTAATTTTAAATTTATAATAAGCGTGGTATTCGTGGTCTTCTCTTAAAAATTCGAACCTTGCATCACCTTTACTTTTCACTATATTCTCAAAATCACCGCCATTTTTAGAAACGTAAGTGGCCATCTTATCAATGATCAACTTCATTTCATCCGGCGGGATTCTATACGCAATATTTGTGTTTTCCACGGCATCTTCCTCGCTTTCATTCCCCCCATCTTCTTCAGAATCGCTACCATAATGAACTAGAGGAAATGCAGGTTTACTAACGCTTCTTTTTTCAGTGTCTTCTAATTTCAAATTCGACTGTTCTTCTTGTACCGCGGGTTGAATTTGAATTGGCGGTGTTGGACTGTGTTGATACGTCTGTACTTTTTCAGTTTCTAATTGGCTGTACATAATTGGAGCCTTGCTTATGTCACTGGTTTGTCCTGTATCCGGTATACTCTGAGGTATGGGCGAGTAGACGTTCTCTTTGGCTTGAGACAGGTTAGAAACGAGTTGCGAGTACGGATTTGTGTTGTTTTGCTGGATGTATTGGGTGTAAGCCATTTGTGCGAAGGCGGTGGCTTGAGTATTTATTTGTTCTTGAATTAGGGGCGGAATTGTTTGGCCATCTGTTCCTGGATGTACAAAAAAATGTTTAATATTTTATAATTGATAAGAACGATCGATTTACCGTATGGTATAACGTAGTTATTATAGCACAGATGAAAGATTTACTTGTCAAAGAAGGAAGTGTTTACAAATATAACCCTGCATATAACATTAAAAAATCTATTCAAGAAGCTCGTAAAAAGATGCAATATTATAAAAATAAAGTAATAAGTATATAAATTGTTTTACTCGTATAAGTTTCTCTCTTTAGAATCCTTAGCTTGTGTTATGGTGCAGTGATGATACACGATTATAATTATTACAGTTTAAACACAAAATCTCTGCCAAAATTTGATGTATTGGGTAGGCAACTAAGTACTTTCGGTTTTGTAGTATAAAATAAAACTTTTTTTAAAACAAAGAATAGTTTTTAATCAATTGTATATTTTCCATTTTGCTCAATGACCTTTTGCCATCTTTCTTTCAGCTGCATGATTCGGCGCTCATAAAATTTCTGCTCATCAGCAAAAAACTGAACCAGGTGCGAGTGAAGGGCATCGTCATTTGTGAAAGTTTTACCATTCAAAGAATTCTGGAAACTTCGAAATAAATGGTAGTCAGATGGTGCTAGATCAGGGCTGTATGGGGGATGTGGCATCACTTCCCAGCCAAGCTCCAATAGTTTCCCACGAGTTGCCAAAGATATGTGAGGCCTTGCATTATCTTGGTGGAAAACTACACCTTTCCGATTTGACAATTCTGGCCGTTTTTCTTTGATTGCTTCATCCAGTTTTATTAATTGTTGACAGTAAACATTAGAATTGATCGTTTGGTTCCTTGGAAGCAGCTCAAAAAACACAACACCTTTGTAATCCCACCAAACTGACAGCATGATCTATTTTGGATGCAATTCAGCTTTCGATGTGGTTTGAGCTGATTATCGTGTTTGCTCCATGATCGTTTTCGAACAATGTTACTGTACAGGACCCATTTCTCATCACCAGTGATGATTCTTTTTAAGAAAGGGTCGGTTTCATTTCGTCTAAGGTGCATATCGCAAAAGTTGATTCTTTGTGTTAAATGAATTTCTTCCAATTCGTGATGTACCCAAATATCAAGCTTCTTAACTAGCCCAAGACATTTTAAATGTTTTTTAATTGTTGTGTGCGATACATGTAGCCTCTCCGCAACCTCTCGAACAGTTATATGACGATCCTCTTCAATTATGACTTTGATTTGGTCATCATCAACTTCAGTAGGCCGACCAGAACGTTGCTCATCTTTGAGGGAAAAATCTCCAGAACGGAATTTTTTATACCAATTCTGACACGTGCGCTCTGTTAAGCAATTAGCACCATAAACTTCACATATCTTTTTGTGAGCCGCAGCAGCTTTCTTTCCTTTACGGAAATAAAATAGTAAAATATGTCGAAAATGTTCGTTTCTGCACTCCATTTAAAATTAACCCACAACTAATAGCTTTAATAAAAATCACGCACTACTTGCTTCTGAAGTTACGTCAATGTGACTAGTATCACGCGACAAACGGTAAAGTACAGCACTAACATACGTTATACAAAAAATAAAGCAACGCTCTCTATCAGTAAAAACCGAAAGTACTTAGTTGCCAACCCAATATTTGTCTGTAACTGATTTAAAATTGGTGTGATGCATTAGATATAATCTAATTTGATACAAACTACAATTATTTATCGATTAGAACTAGTTTTATTAGATAAAGGTTATTCAAATTCCAGAAACGTAAGCTATTCACATCGGCATGGTTTTTTTTTCATAGATTTGTCAGCAGTAACGAACTTATCTCCTATAATATAAGTGATAGACATGATTTAGATTGTTAAAACCAAACAGTACTCCTTTGTTTGAATTTTTATACTCATAAACAAGTAGATGAAATGATGTATTCTGTATCATTTTAAAATTTAAGTTGGATTACCTCAAGATTCTAACTCGAGTCCTTTACATTTTATTCTATATTTCCAAGACTTGGTAACATCTAAGCTTATCTTGTATGTGCATACTGAACCAATTTGATCATTCACTTGTTTATAAAAACTTAAAATGGTATTCTTCAAAATTATTATTAACAGAGAGAACAGTATTGATAAGTTTAAAGTAATTTTTGATTCTTATTTAGGTATTTTCTCCCTAATAGATTAGTTTGTTGTAGGTGGCAACTGTTTAGACTTTAATTACTTAACTGTTCGATGAATTTGCTTTGTCTACACCATAGAGATATTCTTCGTATAATGTTTTTGAAGAAAGAAGACAACATCGACAAGTTTAAATAGTTTTTTCCCCTCTAATAGATTAGTTTGTTGTTGATTGAAAGTGTATAGTCCTTAGCTACCTGGTCGTTCAATATATATGACGTCTCTGTACCATATAGCTATTCTTCGGATACTGCTTTTAAAGAAAGAAGAGAGTATCGATGAGTTTTATGTAGTTTTTGATTCTACTTTCGACCTTTTCTCCTTAATAGACTAGTTCATTGTAGATAGAAAATGTTTAGACCTTAGTCATTTAGCTTTTCGATAGATATGTTAGTCAACTTCTTCGCCTTTTCGTCATATTCTCTTTTAGACTTAGAATTTCTTTTTGTTCTCCCATCTTGCCTTTGCTATTTGTTAGAGTCAATGTATTTAAAGAGTTTTTGCTCGTTTTGAATTATAAATCTGTATTACATTGAAATAATACTTTATTTATTACGTAAGCAACCAGAATTTTTAATTAATTGTTATAACTTAATTATTATCTTTCGAAAGCTTTCTTGCTTGAGTTTTTCAGTTTTATTGAATATCGTAGCTAATATTAGAAAGGGAAATGATTATTTATTTAACTTATGGCAAAGTATATATTAAAACGGTCATTAAAAAAGGTGTCTAAGCATCATCATCTAAGACATTCTGGTGTGGGAGGGTCTGTAGTGCCTATGTTTTAAACCCTTTAGCGTTACCCAAGGTACACCACGTGAAGGCGAGCTAGGGTTGCAAATGTTAATGGGGGCAATATATATTACATCTGAAGGATTTTACTTTTTAATTTTGTGTGAAAGCTTTTTTTTGGGTTCGATAATTCACAGGAGCAAATGTTTTCTTTATCGAATTGTGTTCGTGATGAAACCTGAGCTGTACGTGTTAACTGAGAAAGTAAACAAGAAATCTTACAATCAACAGCATAAAAAAATTCATCAAAATCAAATGTGCTTACTTATTTGCTGCCTTTCAGAAGAAAGAGGATGTGTAATATCTTTTTTTAATATGACGGACATAGCATTTTATTTAATGAAGTAAATGTCGATAGTCTACAATGCCTTGAGGTTGTACGATTGTTCAAAATCGTAGAGACATATGTGAATGTGTATCGTTTAACTTTAAATTTCAAAATTAAAAAAAAAATCTAACCTCCCATATTGTGAAATTGCTGCACCAGTTGCTTGTAGTATTCGTAATATTGCATCGCATAATAATACTGGTAATATTGCTGTTGCTGTTGTTCGTAGCTCATCTGATTTTGAGCCGCAGCCTGCTCCGATTCGTTCTTGTTTTGTACAGCGCCATCTGTCTGCGAACCCTGAATTCGATTCACGAGTTGCGAGTAAGCGCAATCCGCTGTTGGCTTATAAGTGACAGTCGGTATTGTCGGCAAACTTGTTTGTACCTGTACAACAACGGAAAGCATGTGTTATCGTACGACCTTCACAAACAAAACTAACTAGAAAAGAAAAGAACAAAAGAAATCGACGATTCCGAATTCGATTATGTTTCTGAATGGTGTTTCGTTATTTGCCGAAGGGCACAATGAATCGGGGGTTTTCAAGGTGGGAATTTTGGAAAAAAAAAATGCTAAATTAACATATAATAACGCAGGGCGTTTTCCAGCATCCGAAGCTTCCTTTAGTGTTTTATCGGCCTCTTTTTAAAGGGAAAATGTGCGAAAAAAATATTTTCGATTTCCGTAAAAAAAAAAAGAAAACTAAAAAATTCACAAACAATCAAATGAATAGGGACTTTCTGTTCTATTATTTAGTTCTTTCTAAAAGAGTAAGTTTATATTTTTTTAATTTTAAAACAGCACCTGCAGACGACCTGAAAACAGAGAAGAATAATTAGTACAACTTCACAACAAGCTAAAATCAAATATTTAAAAATGATTGTACATAACCTCAAAAATATACACATAAATACAAATAAACCTAACCTATAAATATTTCTTTTGAAGAAAAAAAAAGAAAACCTACCGATGTTTGTAGAAGACTTGGATGTAAATAGTGCTCATCATTTGTATCTTGTTCCACAGGCTCCTTTTTGTCTTCTAACAAAAATAAACTTTAAATTTAAATAAGGTAAACAATAAAATCCCTACCTTCCTGTGTGCTCGATTCTACTTTGTAAGTACCTGATTTGAGAGCATTTAGAACATGTCTATAGTATTTGTATAAAGGATCTGTTTGATTCAAAAAGGAAAACTGTGGATTATTTGCCTGCTTTGTTTTTATCAGTATTTCCATTTGGGGCCCTTGTTTACAAACAAATGAAGCTGTCTTCTCTATTCTAGCATTTTCTTTTTCTGTTTTCGGCTAAAAAAAAGATATTTTAAAGATTAAATAATAAAAAATTTTCACATTTACAATTGCTATATCTACAGGTACATCTAGTTCAGGTTTTGGCACATATTCTTTATCTTCTTCTTCACATGTTGGAGGATTAACATCCTGAGAAGCTTGTGGATTCTGTGGCACATCATAACTATAAGCGAATTCGTTTGTTTTTTGTTGCAATCTTTTCAATTCTTCTTCTAAAACACAATCGTAAAATATAGGGCATTAAAAAGAATTTATTGTGCACCTTTATACATTTCTTCTTCCTCTTCATTTGAATGTAGAGAATAATACCTTTCTTCGTCACAAAGTTGTTCAATCTTCCTTTCTGATTCACTAAGCCCCAACCAACGTGTAGCATCGTAACCTTCTCTGCTCGCTTCATATGGCCTCAAATCTGACAGTGCTCCTCTACAGTCATACCTGTAAAATAGAATTTATGTTAAAATATTTAAGAATTTCAATGTCTAAATCGTAAATATTGCAACCTAACCTGTCAATTCGAAGTGAATCATCTCCCATCCACGGTATTAAATGTTTGCCTTGATCAATATATTTCGCTTTTTCATCATCTCTGAAAAGTTTACACGCGTACCCAAATACCAATAAATCTTCGTGATTTTCTGGGACAACTTTTTTTCGCAAAATACCCGTTTCCGAAGCACTCCACTTCGCCATCTTTATTGTTTGGATGCTGGATGCGTATTTCATAATTATTGGTGTATTTGACATTTATTTTTGAAGATTTCATGTTGGTAGTATTACTAAGCAATTAGATGTGTTGAAAAATTGAAACTTTTTGAATTTGATGTGCCTTCTTGACATGAATTTATTTTAAAAAAATCAAAGGAAAAGGGTACTATTTTTTTTACTTTAACGATTCATACCTTTAAAAGATCATTCGAAAGGTGTACTTCCAATAAAATGAATTATTTCGATGGTAGGCAATCATATTTTTAAGAAATTTTAAATTTAGCGCTATTATTACGATTTATTAGGTTGGCGACTATCATAATGAAAATACATGTTTACCAGTGATAAAAGGAACTGTGAGTTAAATAGCAACTTATGTTTAAGCATTACTTATTTGTGCATGTTATATTCATAATTCAAATATTTTTTTATTTTAATATAGAAATTGCGGAATAAAAATTGTTTCTGTTAAAAAACGAGGCTTTTAAATATTATTTTAACACTTACTACATGATATATCCTCTTCGACTAAATTTAAAAGTTTTGTTAATAAGTACATTTTCAGTTTGAACGCAGTAAAATTAATAAACAATTATTTTTTAAGTTCGTAGGAAACGAACTTCAATATTTAGAAGCAAAACTCAAAGTAATTATCTTTCATTATATATGTTAAAAGCAAAGACAACGTGTATAAAACGAATTTAATATACAGGGATGAATTTATAACCGACCAAAAAAATGAATATAAATAAAACTCAATTTGGTATATATAAACAATATTTGTATTTGCATTATTTCAAACATTACGAAATTGATCAAAATAAATATAATAATAAGTATCTATGCAATAAACCTTTAAATTTAAAAGTAAAATGGAAAGGCTATAATAAATATTCAAACTATTATAGTTACGCATTATTGTATATATTGTAATTACGCATTAATTCAATTAACCAGTCTCTATTAAAAATTTACCTTTTTTCAATAGTTTTTAATAAAAATCTTCACGATTATTTTTATTTTTAGATTCCATTAAATGGGTTTTGAAATTTAGTTCCAATTAAATAATTTAAATAGAAACTAATATTAGGAAATTGATCAGCAGAAACTTTTACATCCCACGCATGATCTAGTATTGTCGTGTACGTATAAATTAAAATAAATTTTGTACGTAAAAAAGGTGAAGGTTGTTTAATGTAATTTACAAGAACCCGATTGTATAAAAAAAAGTATCGATTACATTAGCTTATCTCAAAAATACTTTTAAGGTAGGCATTTTTATTTTTTCAAAGAGAAGTATTATTTCAGATACGCCGAACTTATCAACAATGTCTATGTTACCGCATGTAACCCAACTTGAATGTAACCTAACCTGTATTTTGTTTTGTAACATAAGCATTTAACAGGAGCGTAATTTAACGCTTGCCATGCAAAGTTGATATTTAATTTACTAGATGTAACGAACGAGAATTAATTCATTTTAAAAGTGATAATTTTCTATTCTACACAAATTACTTTCTAGATTGTTATAATTTCATTAAAATAAATGGATATTGTACGTTATAAGGAATATAAACAAAAAAGAGGACAAGTGGACTCAGGTTTAACTTGTGAGTGTGGTGTTTATGGGATTGTAACAAATGGAGATCCCAAATCATTAGAAGTTGCTCAAATGGTTCTTTTTGGTTTGGAAGCATTACAACACAGGGGACAAGAGTCCACTGGTATAGTTACATGTGATGGAAGCACGTTTAATACGCACAAAGGTATGGGCTTAGCAAGAAATGTTTTCGATGCTGATAATATTAAAAAATTAACTGGTTATATGGGAATTGGACACACAAGATATTCAACATCCGCTGCATCTGAGCAAATAAATTGTCAACCTTTTGTTGTACATTCTATGCATGGAGTACTTGCTGTAGCACATAATGGGGAACTTGTGAATGCTGCAAGTTTGAGGAAAATGGTAAGATCATGTTTTAACATCTATAAATATTTGTTAATAGTTTTTTATTCAATTTAAATTTTAGGTATTAGAACGAGGTGTCGGGTTATCCACGCGTTCAGATAGTGAACTTATAACTCAAGCTTTATGTTTAAATCCACCTGAAGGTGAAATTAATGGGCCAGACTGGCCAGCTAGAATAAAACATTTAATGCAGTTAGCACCATTAAGTTATTCTTTGGTAATTATGTTAAAAGACAGAATATATGCTGTGAGAGATCCGTATGGCAATAGGCCACTTTGTTTGGGAAAATACCCGGTTTTAGAAGGTATGTAGTTATAAATATGTTCATCAGATAAATAATGCCCTAAATATAGAGATACAAAACTGCTATGAAGATAGATTGAAATTATTAAATTTAATTAATAAAGAGATAAATAAATAAAATTTTTTATTGCAGATGAAGGGGTATGCGTAAACGATAATGATATATCAATTGGTTGGGTGGTTGCTTCTGAATCTTGCGCTTTCTTATCATTTACGCGTTATGTTCGTGAAGTCTTGCCTGGTGAAATACTTGAGATAACCTCCAGAGGAATACGAACAGTTGACATTGTTCCTCGACCCAACAACCACAAACAAGCATTTTGTATTTTCGAATACATTTATTTTGCAAGACCGAACAGTGTTTTCGAAGGACAAGAGGTATACACAGTTAGGTCACAGTGTGGTAGACAATTAGCTTTAGAACATCCAGTAGAGGCTGATATTGTAGGTTCGGTGCCTGAATCTGGAAATGCAGCAGCATATGGCTATTCTTTGCAGGTAGAATTCAGATATCGTCAGAATTATTTTATTTCACTTGTTTTTATTTCCTTTTTTAAATTATTTTTATAGTCAGGCATTCCGTTTGGCGAAATATTATCTAAAAATACTTATGTAGGTAGAACGTTCATACAGCCAAATAATTCACTTCGAAGATTAAACGTTACATTGAAGTTCAGTAAGTTGTCTATGATTTATTTTATTTTGGTGCTTTTTATAGAATTCTTGACAACAAAAAAAAGCCCTAAATAAGATTATAGGGTTAACAACTTTTAATTTGATTTATGTTAGACACCTAACACTTGCTGATTCTTTGTAAATTTAAATATTGGGGACTTTTTTTTTGTTGAAATTTCATTATTTAAGTGAAATTCTTTGTATAATTTTTCTCGTATTACAAAACATATTTTAGGCCCCATTGGAACTAACGTAAAAAATAAAAGAATAATTTTAATCGATGATTCTATAGTAAGAGGCAATACCATCGGACCTATAATAAAATTGCTTCGAAAAGCTGGTGCGAAAGAGGTGCACATAAGGGTAGCCAGTCCACCTTTAAGATATCCCTGTTATATGGGAATTAACATTCCCACAAGACAGGAATTGATAGCTAATACGCACGAATCGAAAGATTTATCGATTCAAGTTGGTAATGTTACATTTCCCTTTCTTTTTTGCTTGCGTTATAATTTAAATTTTATCATTTTAGGTGCGGATAGCTTACATTATTTAAGTGTTAAAGGATTAGTTAAAGCAGTGCAGAAAGACATAAAGGGAAATAATGCAGACTCAGGACACTGTACAGCGTGTCTAACTGGGGATTATCCAGGCGGTATACCTGATGAGTTAGATTGGTGAATGCAATTTCACCAGTAATATTGAATTTTATTTGAATCTGTACTATCGTAGACTGCAAAATGGAGTATTAGTACTTATAAGAACTTTTTAATGTATTGTAGTGTATTCCTTTTTAAATTATTGACTTATTTAAATAATATGTTTTTATTTGTTTATTATTCGGATTAAGTAGACAACAAAATACCATTCATCTATCTTAAGCGTAACTCTTGGATGTTACTTATTGGTGTAATGGAGTCACAATGAAAGCATTTTTATTTTTCAAGTAAAATTTCATTTTCATCACCAGCCACTGGATCTGATACAACAAAATTAACGTTAAAAGATACATTTGTGTTGCTGAAAATTTATATGAAAAGATTGAAAGGTAGTTGCAGAAACATAATCACGTTTTTATAAGTGGGAAACAAGGCGTATTGCAAGAGATATGACTGATTTTGCGAATAACTTCACTGCAGACTTTTACAATATTATTTTTGATTTAGTATTTTTTTTTTGCCATGTTGATAATACTTTTTTTTACTGCTCTCTTGTTTATTTTTTGTTCCAAAGCCTCCTAGATTGTCCGACACACCACCAATTCATCAATTTTATGGTTCGCTCTGTGCTTTTTCCTACCTTGGATTCTCTTGTAATATTATGAGTCTTTATTATTATTTTTTTACCAGCGTTATTCCATTTTTTTTACGAGGTTCAAATCTAGTTTGTCAGTTTATTGATTACAATTTATAGAGTTACGCACACTATCTCAAATTTTGTTTTCCTTTTATAATCGCTGAGTGTAATGTTTTGAGTTGATGCACCTTATTATAGATTTAACTGCTAATAATAAGTCTCGTATTAGCTTTGAATTTTCTAGCACCTATTGTGGTTGTTACAAATTTAGTTTTCGTAATGTTTTAGTTTGCTTTTAACTATATTCGCAGGCCTTTATTGACTTATTCGAAGTACTTAGACTAGTTTTAAAGTCTATATAACTGTCATGGAGTGACGCTACTTAAATTCAGAAGCCAACGTATTGTATTTTATAAACATAATATACCAATAAACATGTACACAATTTTATTTTGAGTTTTTTTTCTTTCCTTTTTAAATAGTTGATTGTTGACATCGCTACTTTGTGAAATTCTTTTACACTAAGGAATTAATAAAATACAAAAAATATAAAACATTATATCGATAATGTCCTAAGAGATGAAAGTAATCGCAGTAAACATATAGTGTAAAATTTAGACAGTGTTTTATTTCTTTTTATTTGTTAATGGAGCAGATTTCAAGTCTATTTGTTTAACATAATATTAAAATAGAGACATTTTGGTTTTGCCGAAAAAAGGAAATTTCAATTAGAAATGAACGTACAAAATGAAAACTATTCTATCTGCTTCTGGAATTCCGGGCTGGAACCGCGTCACTTGTATATCTGCCGACGTTTCGTACCCATTTGTATGGGATACCTTCAGGGCTGAGCGGTTCCAGCCCAGAAGCAGATAGCATGGACCACGATCGCGGAAGTCTACGTCCCAGATGAAAACTATTGTTTTTAAATTTAATCACTAAGGTTGATACATAACCCATTTCCACATTAACTTTCGTAATTCTGTATACGCATTTCGACAACTAAGTTGTCATCATCAGCAGATAATTGCAAAGTGTCGCACCTGGTAAACCACGGCGAAAAATACCCGTACGAAAACACACTCCGTACGCGATCTATACCGGTGAGAACCAAGATGGACACTGTACGAAAGTTAATATGGAAAGGGGTTATATATCAACCTTAGTGATTAAGTTAATCAACCACAGGCTCCATCAAATTCAACATCAAAATTGTTTTTAAAACTCATAACTTAAGGATTACTTTAAAACACGCGAATTCACTTGACAGATATTTAACTGAGGTGATTTTGAAACCAATAAAGAATTTTATTATTCAAATATAAAAAAGATTAAAGATTATAGTATGCAGACACTTTAAAGCAGTCTAATATGCATTAATATTCTTGTTACAAAGAAGCTTTAATTAGATTGTCGTTTTATAACTATATATTAAATGGGTTTATTGATTTTTCATATCCCACTATATTTGAAATGATTCATTAAAGAATTATCGTTTTCAATTCTGTTAGAGCTATTTTTATTTAATTAACTCTGGTTACAAATAGTTGATGTTGAGATGGTTACTTTGGAAAGTTCCATTACACTATGGAATAAATAAAACTTTGTCTAAACGAACAAAATTAGTTGCAGTGTATATACCTATAATATAGTGTGAAATTTGGACAAATTGTTTTATTTTTATTTATTTCTTAGTTAACTCAGATTAATTTTTAATAATTTTATCATAACACCAAACGACGCAATTTTTTAAAGAATTAAATGATCATTTTACTTTTTATTTTTATAATTAAAAAGAAAGTAATTGGGGGACTTATTTATATGTATGCAAAAATTGAATTTAAATCTTTATCTTTGATTTCATAATTGCACTTAGAGTTCTTACGAGTCATTACTTACATGTGCATTAAGAACAATTTGCTCCTTTTTTAGTTAGGTAGGAACATTATCGCAAATGAATCACATGGTCTGTTTTTCTGTATTGAAAATTCAAAGGTTAATATATTTAGATTACCTTATCTCGAATTAATTAAGTAATCTTCTAAATTAATACATCAAAGCTTAGGTTTGTATATAGAGACGGTTCTTGGGGGTTCAACATAAACCCGCATAATTTTCGTTTATACTTTATCTGAGTACAAGTACGATCGCAAACTTGATGTTGAAAATCGTTTATAAATACTGGCAAAATTCGATCGATTTCTTTATCTGTCAGTTTATGTGACGTATAAACATAAAGGTTTATAATACAGTGTCAGTTTTAAAAATGGCTACTTGAACGGGTGTCGGATCTAGTGTTGATAGTGGCTCGAAAGTATTATTTACATGCCAAGGCAAAGGATATCGCCTAGACGTCGTATAATGGACGAAGCGGAAGACTTGATTGGCGAAGTTACAGTGGTGGACGTCTATGATATAGCTTCGGAAATCGGAAAAGAATGCGAAAAAATTATTGATCAGTACGGGGCAGATGCCGTAACATCTCTTATGCCTAGAGTGATAAACGCACTGGAAAATCTAGAATATCTGGCCACGAAAAATGAACGAGAAAATACCCTACTTTCCGAATTAAAAACGAAAATCTCTCAATTGGAAAATGACAAGCTAGAAAAGGCGGAATATCGTCGTAAATTCGAAAAGGTACATAGATAGATGTTGAATTAATCATAGCGCTTTTTTTCCTTTCTCGGCACGTAAAATTACATAAAATGAATAATTTATGTGATGATATAATAGCCATGTAATTGTTGCGTCAATTTTATTAGGAATTAGAAGCTATTGAGGAACAATGGAGATCCGAAACCAAAGAATTGGTGTCTGTAGTTTCGAGATTACAAGAGGAAAATCGAAAACTATCGAAACAGGACCTGAAACCTGTACAAGAAGCTCAAAATGACATATCCGGAGATGGGACAATGTTACAACGATTGCAGACGTCTCTTGGAAAGCAAAGAGATGAACTGCGTCTTAAAGATAATATGTTACAAGAAAAATGTAATGATATCGAAATGGTATGTTTTTATATTGTTGTTAATAGTATTATAAGGTATGCAATATTTCGATATGTATTTGTTTTTATAATTTTGGTATTTTGTCAAATGTTTATTAATAGAAGTTACACATTATGCAAATTTCTAATTGGCATATTCATCAATTTAATTTGCGTTTGTGATGCTTTACATTTATATTTAATATTGCATTGATTTTCTTATAGTTTAAACAAAAAATGATAAATTTTTTTAACTTATGCAAAAATAAATATTGGGTTGGCAACTAAGTACTTTCGGTTTTGTAGTATAAAATAAAACACTTTTTTTTAAACAAAAAATAGTTTTTAATCAATTATATGTTTTCCATTTTGCTCAATGACCTTTTGCCATCTTTCTATCAGCTGCATGATTCCGCGCTCATAAAATTTCTGACCCTTATCAGCAAAAAACTGAACCAGGTGCGAGTGAAGGTCATCGTCATTTGTGAAAGTTTTACCATTCAAAGAATTCTGCAAACTTCGAAATAAATGGTAATCAGATGGTGCTAGATCAGGGCTGTATGGGGGGATGTGGCATCACTTCCCAGCCAAGCTCCAATAGTTTCCCACTAGTTGCCAAAGATGTGTGAAGTCTTGCATTATCTTGTTGGAAAATTACACCTTTCCGATTTGACAATTCTGGCCGTTTTTCTTTGATTACTCCATCCAGTTTTATTAATTTTTGACAGTAAACATCAGAATTGATCGTTTGGTTCCTTGGAAGCAGCTCAAAAAATACAACACCTTTGTAATCCCACCAAACTGACAGCTTTCGATGTGGTTTGAGCTGGTTTATCGTGTTTGCTCCATGATCGTTTTCGAACTATGTTACTGTACAGGACCCATTTTTCATCACCAGTGATGATTCTTTTTAAGAAAGGGTCGGTTTCATTTCGTCTAAGGTGCATATCGCAAAAGTTGATTCTTTGTGTTAAATGAATTTCTTTCAATTCGTGAGGTACCCAAATATCAAGCTTCTTAACTAGCCCAAGACATTTTAAATGTTTTTCAATTGTTGTGTGCGATACATGTAGCCTCTCCGCAACCTCTCGAACAGTTATATGACGATCCTCTTCAATTATGACTTTGATTTGGTCATCATCAACTTCAGTAGGCCGACCAGAACGTTGCTCATCTTTGAGGGAAAAATCTCCAGAACGGAATTTTTTATACCAATTCTGACACGTGCGCTCTGTTAAGCAATTAGCACCATAAACTTCACATATCTTTTTGTGAGCCGCAGCAGCTTTCTTTCCTTTACGGAAATAAAATAGTAAAATATGTCGAAAATGTTCGTTTCTGCACTCCATTTAAAATTAACCCACAACTAATAGCTTTAATAAAAATCACGCACTACTTGCTTCTGAAGTTACGTCAATGTGACTAGTATCACGCGACAAACGGTAAAGTACAGCACTAACATACGTTATACAAAAAATAAAGCAACGCTCTCTATCAGTAAAAACCGAAAGTACTTAGTTGCCAACCCAATATAATACTTATCAGAATTTATAATATTTAATCTTTTTTAATATCAAAGTTAGTTAATTTAACTGTAATTATTTTATAATATTGTTAAAAATTAATTTTATGTTTATAACATGAATGTATATCACCTTAGTATTTTGTAACGTATTTTTGAGACGCAGTGTATATCATCGTTGTTTATGAAACATCTGATTAGGTTATGAAATGTATGTTGCATTTAAAGAAAAGAAATTAACGCAAATGTTGCAAATTTATAAGTTTTGAATCAATGACCGTATTATAAAATGATAAATTTAATTCAAAATTGCAATAGGTACACTTTTAAAATTGTCCTTAACGAAAGATATAAGGGATTAATCGGGATAAAAATACAATGGCAGGATTACTAGTGACTTAATATTCCCAGGATTTACTTTAAAGCATTTCTAAAAATCACGGGCAAATAAAAGTTTGTATGGAACAAATGAAACATACAAACAAGATGAGATTAAAATAACAGTTAGTGTACATATCGTATTTATAGTTACTGTTCATTTTTGATTTGTTTCAACGCGTGGATGAAGTTATTATTCTTTGAAAATATATTTCAATTCTGATAAATCACGTTTGTTATATAACGTATCCATTTTTCTATTACTTTTTTGGTATTTAAAACATGTATTGTTTGCTTTTTGATATAAATATTATTATTATTATTCAAAGTTGCCTCCTGCGGATGAATTACTCAATCGTTTTATCTAACGTGACTTCAACGATGAGATTGGGACATTAATAGATATGACACGTTTAAGGTTCCAGCGGCAAATTGAATAACCTATTATACTTTGTAATTGCCGTATGTAAATAAGCGTTTATGTAAAGGTGGTTTGATGCGTGACTTGATTGAGATGTTAGCGATAGAAGGAATCTTCCGCCAGCTTTCTATTTCACACAATTAAGTAGATTTTTTTTTGAGATAAAATTTCTACATTCAACTTTTTGTATTCTCTTTAACCCAAACCACTTTCATCTAAAAAAGAATTTAGTTTTTAATAACAAATTGGAGGTGAATTGGGCCCAAATGATAACGTAATAAATTTGGAGTTCAATTTCTTATAAATTACACCTTGGAATGTTTAGGAAATGTTATACTATTGTTTTTTTAACATAGTTGATCCAAATACTTTCATTTTAATGTTCCTCAAACTCTTTCTATTGTTTCAATCACGTTTTTAGTTGGTAATTTTGATGGAGTCTGTGGTTGATTAACTTAATCACTAAGGTTGATATACAATCATGCTCAAATGTATTAGACACCTTACGAATTTATGTACATACATACATATATAGTTTATATAGTTTAGTCAAAAGAGAGGTGAGGAAAATAAAACTGTTGCGAAAATTAAGGACAAAGTGTTATTTAGTAATATAGTACAATTTATCAATATTTCGTCGCTCCGCCCTTGGCCTTTATGACAGCTCGCACTCGTCGAGGCATACTTGCTACTAAATTGTAACACTCTGCCGGTGGTATTGCAGCCCATATTTCGCGAATTTTTGTTGATAATTCTGCTTTTGACAGGCATTTATGTTCCGGGATCTTAGTTTTTAAGATACGCCACAAATTTTCAATGGGCGACAAATCGGGACTTTTGGCAGCCAATCCAATACCTCCACTGTGTTTTCCTCGAACCAACGCACTACAGCTCCCGATTTGTGGCAGGGCGCATTATCTTGCTGAAAAATGTATTGTGGAATATCCTGGTCGAATAGTTTTAGCACAGACGGTTCTAATACTTCCTCCAACATGGCTAAATAGCGTTGGCTATTCATCCGTCCATCGCACAGGTACACTTCTCCAACACCGTATGCAGACATACAACCCCAAACCATGATACTACCACCTCCAAATTTTACTGTGGGAATGATACATTGTGGTTCATAAGCTTCCCCTTGCCTACGTCGAACGTATAGCGTCCCAGGTAGTCCCCAAAGCTGCCAGGCAAAAGAAGAAAGTTAGCACTTAGACAGGATTAATTTTGTTTAATGTTACATGTAAACTGAACTGCATACAACGATAAGAATATTAGTCATGAAGATGTACTTACATACCTCGCCTTTGCGCAGAAACTGTTACGCGATAACGCTGTTTCAGCTCACTGGCGAGCTGTTTCGGCGATTTTTTCCTATCACTGAGAGCCAGTCTTTGTAAAATTCTGTCTTCTCTAATCGAGGTACAGGGTTTTCTGCCACTTTTTGGTCTGTTAACAAACGACCTGCTCTCCTGATAGCGACTAATGGTTGTACGGACTGCACATAGCGAACATTTTTTTTTTGCAACTTCTGGGAATGCAGTAGCACTATTTGGGCGCGTTCCCCTACCGACAACTCGCGTGTTTTAGGCATTTTTCTTCAACAAATAACTGACACAACGTGAAAAAATAGGATAATCTAATTGATCTCTATCACAAACTCACAAACGCACGTTGCTCACACACTGCTAGAATGACACTAAATTTCTAAAATCCATAATTTCCGCATTCCATCTATTCTTTTCAATAGGGGATTAACTAGGGTATTCAAAAACGCATTTCTGTAAATACCATTAACTATTTTTACGGTTAATTTCCGTCAGACTTGGATAATACCGAGAATAAGGGTTTTTACCTGGGGTGTCTAATACATCTGAGCATGGTTGTATAACCCCTTTCCACATTAATTTTCGTATTCTGTATACATGTTTCGACGACTAAGTTGCCATCATCAGCAGATAATTAAACAGTGTCGGAAAACTACGAAAATTAATGTGGGAAGGGGTTATATATCAACCTCCAGTGATTATGTTTTTAGTGTTAACATATATTGGTGTGGAGTATCAAAATAAATAGAAAGAAACAAGTTGAAAGGTGGATAGATTATGAAATTATGAAAAATAGGAAATAGAGCTAAAAGCAACTGTTAAAAGGTGGGAAAATCAAAGGTAAATCTAGTAACAGTTCGTGGCCCAATACTTGAAGAATCAAGGTGTGCAATTTGTGTTGGTGCGAGCTTCATTTATGATTCTAAGATGCCATTTAATTCGTTGGGTTTTTGTTAAACATTATTACATTTACACTGAAAGATATAATACGGAGAAATAAATGTCTTAAAATAGAAGTTAAGATAAAAATTTATAAAACCTGTGGTCGCCTAATACTAACCTATGTAATCGAGACCACAGCTGACATTAAAACAACAAAGCAGGCATTAAGAACGTCAGAAACGAAAGTACTACGAATAATAATGTGACGGAATCGTATAAGAAATGAAGATGTCCGAGTGGAATGTAATGTTCAAGACATAGTGAGGTGGAGGCGAGCAAGGAGAAGAAACTGAAACCAGCATGTCTCCAGAATGAATAGGGACAGAGCAGAGAAGGTGGCGCGAGATGGAAAGCCAGCAGTAACCAGTCCACCAGGAAGACCACCAAAAGGATGGAGAGACAGTTGGCCATCAATCTCTCAAGAAAATAAACCTCAATAAAACACAAGCCAAAGGCTTAAAGTATGTAGAAAAAGAAGATTCAAGATCTTAGAGAAGAGTGAGTTCCTCGTCCAATTTATGCTGTTTCTCAATTGAGATTTCATTGTTTTTGACATTTTGATATCACTTGCTTGTCGAGTGTAAGAATCACCAAATGAGGTTCTCTTATTGAAGACAAAGCTGCAGCTACATTTTCGTTGTATAATTTAGGAAAAACTGGACATATATTGAAAGCAAAATTAAAACTGCAAGGTTATTGACGATTGTTTAGATGTTTTGCATGAAGACAATGTTAACAAAGATCAAGTAGCAATAGAAAGTAAGTAGTTTAGGGAAAATGCTGGCGAAAGCAATTGGAATAGGAAAAGAAAAGATATGTACGTAAAAAATTCTTGAAGACCATTTTCGACCCCGGGAACAACTTAAGATAATGGTGAACTCGTCGACGTGACATGATGGCAATCACATAGTACAAGAATAGAATTCCGCACGTATTACCACCTTAACCGCACAATAAATGATATCACCTGTGGGCAAAATGGGGCATACCGTTTCATAGCAGCGTTGTAGTTCAGTTAACACAGAACCAAATGAGTCAACAGAAAATTGGCAAGGCCAATTAGCCATTACGATAAAATAAATAGTGGGGAGTATTTTGGTTAGAGTTTTGAAAGCAAGAGTGTGGAAAAGAAGAAGAAAACCGTTAAAATGATAAGAGAATGAATGCATTGAAGAAGAGAAATTGAAGAATTAGTAAGGGTCTACTACTGTGGGCAAAAAATAGTAAGACTTTGTTCGTAATTTTTAAATTCTTAGTTTATTCTTTCAAATCTATTTCATCCCCCTCAAAGCAATTCCCCCTGGCCCCAATACACTTGTGCCAACATTTCTTCCAATTCTCGAAACAGTTGTTAAAGTCAATTTCAGGAATAGCCTTCAATGCGCGTAGCGATTCACGTTTAATGTCTTCAATTGACTCAAAACGGTTTCCCCGGAGCGGTCGTTTGAGTTTGCTGAATAGCCAGAAGTCACACGGAGCTAAATCAGGCGAATACGGTGGTTGCGGCACGATATTGGTTGAAAATTTGGCGAAAAACTCACGAAGAATTAATGCAGTATGCGACGGTGCATCATCGTGGTGCAAAAACCAAGAGTTGTCGGCAAATAATTCTGGCCTCTTTTAACGAATAGCATTGCGCAAACGACGCATAACACTCAAATAGTATTCTTTGTTGACAGTTTGGCCTGTCGGAAGGAATTCGGAGTGCACCGCACCTCGATAATCGTAGAAAACTATCAACATAACCTTGATTTTGGATTTGCTTTGACGTGTTTTTTTGGGCTTCGGCTCACCTTTGATACGATATTCGGCCGATTGATCGTCTATTTCCGGGTCATAAGCATAGATCCAAGTCTCATCTCTAGTTATGATGCCTTTCATTTTGTCTTGATAGTCGGTAAGCATTGTTTCCCAGACGTCAACGCGACGCTGTTTTCCGAAAAAATTGAGTGATTTTGGAACAAATCGTGCTTTCACTTTTCTTAGGCCCAAATGATCTTTCAAAATGGTTTTCACTGATCCTTCCGATATTCCAACGATACCAGTAAGGTCTCTGACTGTTAATCGTCGATTCTCAAGCACCAATTCCTTGATTCTATTGACGTGTTGATCATCAGTTGATGGTGATGGCCGTCCTGGACGTGGTTCGTCATCAGCGCGTCAACAATTATCACCGAAGGCCTTTTGCAACATTCTGAACGTTTCGGCACCAGAAATTTGATTCCGTACACAAAATTTAATGGAACTTCTTTATTGAATAATTTCACTCATTGTAAAAATCGCCAAATGCATTTTTTGTATTTCAGAAAGACAAGCGTATACTAAACACTAATAATTATTTTGATGTGACATTTGGCACAGATGTCACTGACAGTCATACCAACCTAGAAAAAAAATATTTCGACGAATGGGTTTTCGTGCGAAATTTAAATTAAAATGTCTTACTATTTTTTGCTCACAGTAGTAGAAGGAATGGATGAAATAGAAGACCTGTCCTGAAACTAATACCCGATTCTTTTACGAGGTATGAAGGATGAAAAAAGTGTTTGGCTACGTTTAGATTAATTTATCCACACTCTTTTAAACATTTAATTTAGCGAATCTCCCACCAAGAACTTTGCGTACTGTTTTATCCCTCCCTGAGAAAAAGAATCATTCAAGTTCTTCTTAAATCTTGGACGAATGAAATTTTTTTTCGTGTACATTACTAAAAGGGACGGCTTTCTCAAAGACTGCGCGAATCAAATCATCTGTACTTTACCGTATTTTATATTAATTAATTGGCTATTTCCCCCCGGGTTTTTTCTAGCTCAAACTGCAAGTCGAAAGATTAACAGGGACCAGTAGGGAGTTGAGGCGAAAACATAAATCGCTGCAGATGCAGGTGAGACACCTATGCGACGAAAGAGCCGACTTTCTAGTCCAACTACAAGACCAACAGAGAGACATTACGGTCCTGAGGCAGAGGCTGGGATTAGCTCAGAAGGAAAACGAAGATTTGGCGAAAGTAGGGACAATTTTTTGGACGCAGAAATTTTGACGATCGATTTTAATCGGTTTCTGTTTAGTCTAGCGTCGTTCTTCCAAGTGACGTCGTCGTGTACAAAGTGGACGATCCGAACAGGCCTCGCTTCACGACTGCAGAACTTAAGAACATACTTCACGAAAGAAACGAGCTGAAAGCACGAGTTAGCGATTTGGAGGATGAACTGGAGAATTACAGACCAAAGGATAAAGTAGAATCGTAAGTAGATATAATCGTTATCTTTTTTTTTATCTGTAATATTCGATTTGACACTTTCGAATTATTTATTAAATATACAGGGAATTATGATAATTTTAACTCAGGTCAAAACGAATGATAACTTTCTTT
This sequence comes from Dermolepida albohirtum, assembly GCA_031893035.1. Taxonomy (NCBI): domain Eukaryota; kingdom Metazoa; phylum Arthropoda; class Insecta; order Coleoptera; family Scarabaeidae; genus Dermolepida; species Dermolepida albohirtum. The sequence continues at coordinate 45,775 of JAVIWB010001658.1, forward strand.
ATCGCCCCAAATTAATTATACGTACTTCTGATACGTACTTACAAAAATAAACTTTTGATAATAAAGTTCGTTTAATTATGTAATTTAAATATTTTTAACAGTTGAAGTAAGTTACGTTTTTTTTTTAACGTAAAATTATTATAAATTTTTCCAGTTGTTTCTATTTAAAATTTAAGCTTGGATTTACAAGTTTTTTACCACAATATTAGGGTCACCTATTCATATAACGATTAAAAGAAAGTAAAAGAAATTTGAAAATTTAAACCCAAATCATTATTGCAAATTGAACAAAAAACGGCATTTACATACATATTGGGTCTGGGAAAAAGTTCGTGGCGTTTTTTCAGTAAAATTCAACTGGTCCCCGCATGGCGCGTGGACGAATTCATTTAAACCGAATATGCTCCATTATTATCGACAATGTTTCGCCATTTTTTTGGTAGATCCATGATCCCATCGGTGAAAAACTTCTGTGGTTTCTGGTCGAAAAACTGAATCAAGTAGTTTTCACAGGCTTCTTTTGAAACCAACTTAATTCCATTGAGAGAGTTCTGCAGAGATCGAAACAGATGATAGTCAGAGGGTGCTATATCCGGACTGTAAGGTGGGTGCATCAAAACTTCCCAACCAAACTCTCTCAATTTTTGACGGGTCATCAAAGAAGTGTGTGGTCGGGCGTTGTCATGATGGAAGACAACACCTTTCCTATTAATCAATTCGGGCCGTTTTCTTTCAATCGCCTGGCGTAATCTCTCTAGTTGTGCACAGTAGAGTTGAGAATCAATCGTCTGACCAGTTGGAAGTAGCTCGTAGTGGACGATTCCCCTCCAGTCCCACCATACACACAGCATCACTTTTTTTGGCGTCAATGTTGGCTTAGCGAACGCTTGTGACGGCTCACCATCCTTTATCCACGATATTTTACGCTTCCGATTATCGTACGTAATCCATTTTTCATCTCCGGTTATTAAACGTTTCAGAAACGGCTCGATTTCATTCCGTTTCAGTAGCGCATCGCAGATGTTAATTCGGTCAATCATGTTTTTCACGCTCAACTCATGAGGAACCCATACGTCAAGCTTTTTTTTGTAACCAGCTTTGTGTAAATGGTTCAAAACAGTTTTGTGGTCAATGCCTAGCTCCATGCCAATATCGACACTGCTGATATGCTTATCTTGTTGGACTTTTTCAAGAATTTAATCAGATTTTTCAGTGATTGGACGACCGCAGCGTGACTCATCTTTCACATTGAAATTTCCAGAACGAAAGCGAGCGAACCATTTCCGCGCAACAGATTTCGATAAAGTACCTTCACCGTACACAGCACAAATTTTATCACAAGCCTGCGCAGCGTTCTTCCCCTTATCATAATAATATTGCAGAATATTGAAATTTCTCATCATTCTTCTCCATTTTCAAGTGCGAATAACTTTCCAACCACTGCACCGATTACAATGTTTCTACGCTCAAACTAACGTTCGGAAGGTCATCTAAAAAACGAGCCCTCGGTGGTGTCGCTGTGACTTGTTGTTCTTTAGTTATCGGCAACCAATGCCATCTATCGGGAAAAACGCCACGAACTTTTTCCCAGACCCAATATAATGGGTGTCTCAAAATTAACGCAAGATTTGAATTTGTCGCCATTTGTGCAGTAAAGTGTTGGCAACCCTAAAAAAAAACAATTCGACAGCTGACAGTTTAGGGTTAGTAAAAATGGAGCGTTACACGATAGAACAACATGTCTTCATTATTGAACAATATTTCAAAAATAATGAAAGCAGTGCGAAAATTTCATACAAAATACGGTCGGAATAGTGTTTTAACTTCGTCAACTGTGAAGAGATTAATAGAAAAATTCAGGGAGACTGGATCCGTTGGAGACGCCAAACTCACTGGTCGTCCGAAAACAAGCCGTTCAAATGTCAATATCGAAGCAGTGCGTGAGAGGTGTCGGTTACAATTCAGGAACCTCAATTCGACATTGTGGACAAGAATTGCAAATTTCAAGAAGCTCTCTACAGCGTATACTCACTAAAGATCTGTATCTCCATGCTGACAAAATTCAATTAACACAACAACTGAAGTCTAATGACCATGCACACCGAAGAGAGTTCGTTGAATGGATTATCGAACATCAACAATTGGATGCTGATTTTTCGAGCAAAATCGTCCTAAGCAATGAAGCACATTTTCACCTTGATGGCTTTGTTAATCGCTAAAATTGCCGCTTTTGGGGTTCTGAGAACCCACATGTGATTGTCGAAAAACAAATGCATCCACAACGTGTCACTGTTTGGTGTGGATTTTGGGCTGGAGGCATAATTGGACCATACTTTTTTGAAAATGAGGCTGGTCAAGCAGTGACTGTTACTGGTGCTCGATATCGCGACATGATAACACAATTTTTTCTGCCGAAATTGGATGATATTGATGTGGCCAATATGTGGTTTTAACAAGACGGTGCCACATGCCATACAGCCCGTGAAACAGTTCAATTACTGCATGAGGCATTTCCAGGTCATGTACTCTCTCGTTTTGGTGATCAGAATTGGCCCTCTAGATCGTGCGATTTAACACCATTAGATTTCTTTTTATGGGGTTATTTCAAATCACAGGTCTATGTCAACAAGCCCACAACCACCCGTGCATTAAAGGAGGAGATTCAACGCTACATCAATGAAATTCAACCACATTTATGCATAATGGTCATGGAAAATTTCGACAAACGAGTGCGTATGTGCATGCAAAGCCGTGTAGGCCATTTGCCCGATGTGTTATTCCATAAATAACCCTATCCTATGTATTTTGTAATTCAATACAAAAATAACAATCAAAAGACTGAAAACTGTTTTCTATTTAATTCAAATTTTGCGTTAATTTTGGGACACCTTTATAAACAAGGGAAATACAATAAATTAGGTTGCTGTCATTTCAAATAAAGCCTGTGTTTTTACAAGTTGTTGTGCCTGTTCCTTTGTGTCTTCGGGCTGAACCTAGTTCTTCACCCATAACACCCAGATAATATATCTAAAATAAATGAGTGTCGAAAATTAAATTCCTTCATAGAATATAACATTTCAACTTATGTCCAGGTACTGTATATATTTAAAATAATAGCTCTAATAACTATAACTGAAACTTGTTTTTTTTACTTTTGGAGGGCCGTGTATATATAAAATTTTAAATAGTATTTTTTTTATTACATTCTATTCACTATTTTTAACTGCACCTTCACAAATATCACTTTAATTTTTTAAGTTGCCTTTCTTTCTGTTTCGTTTTTTTTTAAATTTTCGTTTTTTTTCTTTCCATTTATTTTAGTTTTAAAAGTACCGCAAAGGATGTCATTATTGATAAGAACGAACCAGAATCTCTGAAACAGGAACTCGAATCTCACAGTAATGATTAGTAAGTTCAAAGTTCCTTTAGAATACAATAAATTTTCTATATACAGGCTGTCTCGAAATTGATTGCACATTTTGAAAAAAAAAGTTGGCGTAAAGATAGACGATAAAAACAATCTTGAAGATTAAGTTGTTAGAAACGATGTTACTGCCGAAATTGGATTGGAATCTATGACGGAAGAATCGGAGTAGGTCTTCGAAGTTGACGTTTAGAAAAATCTTGGAGATCTTGGAAAGTCATGGTCGGAATCGCTACAGATTAAGATAGGAAATTGGAATTAATAAATTATATTATTTACGAGTTTGTTTTAAAAAGTACGATTTCGAGACAGACTATTTGAATAGTTGGCCATGGAAATGAAAAAGAAATTCAAGTTTTATCTTAAATAACAATTAAATCTTAAAGTCTTTCTGCACTTTGTTTCAGTCCTCTCGACGAAGATGCTCCAGTTCAGGGCCCTCTGCCGTACGAACCCGATGATGCCCCTTGGAAAAAGTCTTCCGAATCCGGAATGAGAAAGTTGTAAGTTGAATTCGATTTTTGAGTGCTTAAACATTTCAATATGGAACTTGTGTCATGTCTAATTTTTCCAGGTGAATTGTTTGGGGGCGCAGTTTTTAGAATTTTAATTTTCGCTTTTTCACCCACGCATTTTTCTTTTTTGGTGCAAAAACCATTTCGTACTTTTTTTTTGGTTGTCTGTTTTTATTTTCTTTTTTTTACGCTTTTTAGTTATTGTGTAAATTGAACACGTGAATGAAAAAAAAACACTTTTATTTTTTTCCTATTTTTCTAATTTCTTTTTAGACTTTGGGCCATGGCCGTATTCCAATTATTCCAGATTATAGACAATTTATTGCTAGAACATTGCTTTACATGACACCTACACTACAGTTATCACTAGCGTATTAAATAGAACGGTAATGAGTTAAATTTAAGCTATATAAATGGGCATCAATACATTATTTCGGAAAAATAACGGAATTTTTTAAATTTAAACTACTAACGCCATCTATCGAACAATATATAATCTGAAAGCTGTATATCCCCTCTACAAAACGAGACTACCACTATCAGAATCGATCAACGAATTATTAAGTTATAACGCTTAAAGTGCCAGTACCTTCTGTCAGCTTGTCACTCAAGAAAACAATGGAGCAAAGATTCAAACTTGCACAAAAACATTCGAAGTGACGAAACAAGTCTATGGTGAAGGTTGCTTATCCCATACACGTGTGTTCGACTAGTAAAGCGATTCCAGAACGGTTGTGACGCTTTAGAAGAAGACTCAAAGCCAAACCTGTCAGGAAAACAAAAATCGCGACGAATCGGAGAAAAAATCATTTGTGGAAGAGGATTCTCTTCCATAAATGCTCCATAACACCCAGATAATATTTATTAATGGCTTTGTGACTCCGTGCAAACGTATCTACGATGCAAATGTGACTGTGAGATGGATAGCAGAGAAATTAAATACGATCAAAGACGTGATTCACGAAGTCTTGGATTTAAACAAACGAAAAGTCTGTGCTCGATTTGTTCCTCGTCATAAGTGAGGATAAAAAAATTGATCGCGTTGTACGTTGCAAGGACTTAATTAAAACCGATCGAACTGCACTTTCTTGGAATCGATTGTAATTGGTGATGAGACTTGAGAGCTTCAAGTACGACCCTCAAGACTCCTCAAACTCTCCAAAATCGAAAAAAATTCATTTCCAGAAGCCACAAGACTCTACAGGTATTAATTATACTTCGGGAATTCGTTCTAGTGTCAAAATGTGGTGAATATTACCTGGGTGTTATAGAGCGATTGTGGACAAGAATCCATTGAATGAGGCGTGAATTTCGAGCGCTTGGAAGTTCTTTTTTGTTCCATGACAATATACAGTCTCATAGGATCGTCGCTGTTCGTGAATTTTTGGAGAAAAAAGCAGGTCTTTCTGTGCTTTAACATTCTCTGTATTCGCCTGATTTACTGATTTATCGCCGTCTAACTATTTTCTGTATCGATAATGTACCATCTCACAGGATCGTCGCTGTTTCTGAATTTTTGGCGAAAAAAGCAAGTTTTTCTGTTCTTCAACATCCACCAACATCCCCTCCCCCCCCCCCCCCAACTCAAACTGGCCATAGAAGGAACATTTTTTGACAATGTTACGAAGTTTAGGAAGCCGTGATAAGGGTCATATAAAAACTTTATACTAAAAATTGATAGAATGTACCCAGCAGTGTATTGATGCGAAAGTTATGTATTTTGAATAAAAATAATTCAAGCAAAATAACAATTTTTTTTAATTTAAAAAGCTCCGTTATTTTTCCGAGACACTGTGTATATATGATATTGGTATAAATCTAAATAATTTACAATCACTTTAATGGGTGCAGAAAATTTAATTAAACAAACAAAACAACGTCTTTTCTCTTGAAAAAATACAATATAATAATAGTAATAAAAGTAACATAGTTACCATGTATTGGGTTGGCAACTAAGTACTTTCGGTTTTTACTGATAGAGAGCGTTGCTTTATTTTTTGTATAACGTATGTTAGTGCTGTACTTTACCGTTTGTCGCGTGATACTAGTCACATTGACGTAACTTCAGAAGCAAGTAGTGCGTGATTTTTATTAAAGCTATTAGTTGTGGGTTAATTTTAAATGGAGTGCAGAAACGAACATTTTCGACATATTTTACTATTTTATTTCCGTAAAGGAAAGAAAGCTGCTGCGGCTCACAAAAAGATATGTGAAGTTTATGGTGCTAATTGCTTAACAGAGCGCACGTGTCAGAATTGGTTTAAAAAATTCCGTTCTGGGGATTTTTTCCCTCAAAGATGAGCAATGTTCTGGTCGGCCTACTGAAGTTGATGATGACCAAATCAAAGTCATAATTGAAGAGGATCGTCATATAACTGTTCGAGAAGTCGCGAAGAGGCTACATGTATCGCACACAACAATTAAAATACATTTAAAATGTCTTGGGCTAGTTAAGAAGCTTGATATTTGGGTACCTCACGAATTGAAAGAAATTCATTTAACACAAAGAATCAACTTTTGCGATATGCACCTTAGACGAAATGAAACCGACCCTTTCTTAAAAAGAATCATCACTGGTGATGAAAAATGGGTCCTGTACAGTAACATAGTTCGAAAACGATCATGGAGCAAACACGATAAACCAGCTCAAACCACATCGAAAGCTGAATTGCATCCAAAAAAGATCATGCTATCAGTTTGGTGGGATTACAAAGGTGTTGTGTTTTTTGAGCTGCTTCCAAGGAACCAAACGATCAATTCTGATGTTTACTGTCAACAATTAATAAAACTGGATGAAGCAATCAAAGAAAAACGGCCAGAATTGTCAAATCGGAAAGGTGTAGTTTTCCACCAAGATAATGCAAGGCCTCACACATCTTTGGCAACTCGTGGGAAACTATTGGAGCTTGGCTGGGAAGTGATGCCACATCCCCCATACAGCCCTGATCTAGCACCATCTGATTACCATTTATTTCGAAGTTTGCAGAATTCTTTGAATGGTAAAACTTTCACAAATGACGATGACCTTCACTCGCACCTGGTTCAGTTTTTTGCTGATAAGGACCAGAAATTTTATGAGCGCGGAATCATGCAGCTGAAAGAAAGATGGCAAAAGGTCATTGAGCAAAATGGAAAATATATAATTGATTAAAAACTATTCTTTGTTTAAAAAAAAGTGTTTTATTTTATACTACAAAACCGAAAGTACTTAGTTGCCAACCCAATATTTATTGGGTTATTTAATAATCAATATTTTATATTTAAACAATTCATTTGATCATCTCGACCTTTCCAATACATTGTATTATTGAATAAATTATTTATTCAATCTGTATTATCTATATAAATATCAATTTATCTTTTTAGTAGGCGTTTGAACAATGGAAAGAGTAGATTGACAGTGAAACAAAAGCATGAAACAAGATTAGGAAATGAAACATTGTTTAAAAATATTAATTATTAGATTACAATCAGTACGAACTTTGATTAAAATAATTTCTAATAAAATATGGCTACGGTGAAATTTTGGAAAAGAAATTTAAGTTATTCAATTATTTTAATATTTATTGCATGGCAAAAAGGGGTAATATCATATTTTTTTAATAGAAATACAGTCGGGCCTTGATTATCCGTGATGGTCGGGACCAGAAGCATTACGGATAATCGATTTTCACGGTTAATCGAATAACAATTTTGATTATACAGTTTTTTTAATATTTTTATTATTTAACAAGTGAACATTGGTGTACATACACTACAGGCCATAAGTGAGGGATCACTTATCATAAATAACAAAACATTTGTATTTTAGACACATCCCTTAGACTTTTACCTGTTTCGGTGAGAACAATTGAAATAACAGTTGCAAATGTAATTCTGAGAAGGATTATTCGGATTATTATTATAAATTAGATAAATATATTTGTTTCTGGAAAATATTGTAAATCCTTTTAATAGTTTTATGGCGTCTATTTAATAGAAATATTTTATATACTCCAATGAATTTAATAGGGTTTACAACGCAATATTATTATAATGGTATTAGGAATTCATAGTAAACTATTTAGCAATTTAAAAATTAGTTTTCGTGCAGCATTTGTCCGAGTAAGTTACAATACGAGTATTTGAGAACAGACGTAAAAGTAACTTATAAAAATGCCGAAAAGAAAGGAACTTAGCGCAGAAACTCGTAGTTCTATAATAACGCTACATGGCGAAAAATTTTCACTGCAGCAAATAGCCCAAAAGTTAAATTTATCTTATCACACGGCGCAAGGAACAGTGAAACGATATTCACAAAGTGGATCATTACAACCAACAAAACGTTGCGGAAGGCCAAGGGTAACTACCAGACAAGAGGATTTGCGCCTAAAAATACTATCAAAACGAAATAGGCGCCTCACAGCTCCTCAGCTTCGAGCAGAGCTGAATGAAGGCCGTCGAAAGCCGGTGTCACTGACTACTGTAAAACGATGATTGACAAAGGCGGGACTACATGGGCGTATTGCAGCTCGAAAACCATTATTGAATCCACGAAATCGTAAAAAACGGTTACAATGGGCTCAGGACCATCAACACTAGGACATGGAAATGTGGAAGCAGGTGTTATGGACAGATGAGTCAAAGTGTTTCGTAGTCATCGACGAGTTTTCGTTCGAAGACAAGTTGGTGAAAGGATGTTACCCGAATGTGTAGTGCCATCTGTTAAACACGGGGGAGGTTCTGTGCTTGTTTGGGGATCCTTTTCCTTTGATGGTGTCGGAGATTTGTACCGCATTGAAGGCATTTTTAAAAAAAGAGGGGTACCTGAAGATTTTGGAGGAACATGCAATTCCGTCTGGATTAAGGTTAATTGGTGAAGGTTTTCACCTACAACAAGATAATGATCCCAAACACACTTCCCCACTTTGTAAAAACTATGTGAATCAAAAACGTTTCTTTGTCTTTTTACCACTTGTAACGATGCCATACTAAATATATTTAGATCTATCCACCCGCACTTCTCAAATTTCAAAATTACTCATCGTATGCAAACAAGGGAATTCCCCATTTTCATGTTTATTATATGTATTGTATGTATGAATTTGAAGTTAATAAAAAAATTCTGCCATCACGGATAATAGAGGTAATCACGGTTAATCGAAGCAAACAATTTGAAAACATTGCAAACAAAAAACAGAGGCCATCACGGTTAATCGGGGTTACCGGTTAACCGGATCAGGGATAATCGAGGCCCGACTGTATTCACCTAATAAAAATTCAAGAAAAATATTCTTATTTTTGCAGTTCCTTTTATTTAACATTTTAAAATGGTTTATTTGCAATATATTTTTCGGGGCCACAATGACGTAAAGGGAGAGTAGATGTCACGTGTAAATTTTACGAAATATTATAAATACAAGATTGCTATTATATTAAAAAAATTTAGTTCATATGCGTTTATCCAAATTTTTTTTTATTAATTAAATTTTCTGTACTCCTGGGGGAAACGCTGCACAGTTAAATAAATAAAAATTAATATTTAATCTTTTAAAATATACAGATAGCGTCAAAATAAATGTCCTGTCTTAAAAATTATATGCTTTGAATCATAAAAAATATTCTGTGGTAGGATGAAACTTTTTTTACGATTAAAGAAGATAGGTTGTATCTTTTTTAGAAATTCATCATATTCTTATTTAAATACGAGGGAGCGTTTTTATATTCGCGGAATGGGGGACAAGGGGTGGAAATAAAAAAACCAAATTATTTTTCTTTTTCAATATATTCACCTGCAAGACGGATACATTTTTCACATCTTTCAATTAATTTATTTATACCCTCATAAAAAAATGATTTCTCTTTATCTGCAAAATACGCTGAAACTGCCTCCTTGACTTCATCATCGGCAGTAAATTTTTTACCCCGCAGCTCTTTTTTCATTTTCGGAAACAGGTAATAATCACTCGGGGCCAGGTCTGGGCTGTAGGGTGGGTGATTCACAATTTCGAAGCCCACCTTATGCAGGGCAGCTAACGCAACGCGGCTCTTGTGGACGGGCGCGTTGTCGTGCAAAAGCAGAACACCTTTTGTCAATTTTCCCCGTCTTTTCTCTTTAATGGCTTCTTTTAGTCGCTCTAATATTGAAGCGTGATATTCTCCGGTTATAGAAACACCTTTATCTTTATAATCAATCAACAATATTCCTTCCGAGTCCCAAAATACCGTTGCCATGAGTTTCCCAGCTGATTGTGACACTTTAAATTTCTTGGGAGGTGCCATGCCCTTTTTATGCCACTGCATGGAGTCTTGTTTGGACTCAGGTTCATAATGATGAACCCAAGTTTCGTCTCCAGTAACAATTCCACACAATACACCATCCTTGTCTTCATTACAGAGGTCCAAAAATGCACGCGAACACTCTACGCGCTGTTGTTTTTGCGGCGGCGTGAGCATTCTCGGCACCCATCTTGCGCTGACCTTAGACATGCCGAGATGATCGTGTAGGATTTTAAAAATTGTTGTATCGGATACTCCAACCATTTCTGCGAGTTGTTTCTTCTTTAGTCGAGCATCTTCGAGTACAATTTGTTCAACTTTTTGGATAAGTGCTGGCGTGGTCACCTCAATGCTCCTGCCCGGCCTCGGGTCGTCTTCAAGGGATTCCCTTCCTTGTTTAAATAAACTATGCCACTTGTACACCATGGTTTTTCCTGGACAAGAGTCGCCCTAAACCAATGACATCTCATTCATTATGGTCGCGACTGATTTTCCTTGCCTGGTAAGCATCTTTATAACGGCACGATATTCGATTTTTTCCATATTTCACTTTTCACTCCTGATTATGTTACTTGGTTGACGATAGCTCAAAGACTAACTGTTTAATAACAATGAAACTTCGTATTTATACTAATCATGAGTCGCTGCACAGGCCACGCCCCCAATGCGCCTACTCACCCCTCTACAACCCGAATATAAAAACGCTCCCTTGTACGTCAAATTTGGTAATTTTTTGGAGCAGTTCGGAAGCTGCACGCTAAAGTGAATACTATAGGACATTTTCTTTGATGATTGTAACATAGGTCGCCCCATTAAAAATTACGCAATAAGATTACTTTACTGTTCTTCACATTATTATTTAGATCAATCAATGGAAGCATATTTATTTACTGTTGCTTTAACCAAATATATAAATAAAAGAATATATGTAGCTGTGTCGAGAGTCATATTATAGTTCTTGTAATAGGCTTTCGAAAGTGTCGAGTTGGATTTTTCGATAGTGTGTTGGTAGTTAGATATCTTTTGGAATATTTTTGTTGGCTAATGCTTAATTTCTCCTTCAAAACTTGGTTGGTCGTACGGTCATTTATCATTTGTTCAATGTGGTCTCCAATGCTGCAGTTTTGACGTGTTGCAATGTCTTTTCTTTCTCACTCTTTCAATAGGACTGTATCTTATTTAGTCTCCTAGGTTCCTAGATATTGAAGACCATCATTTTGAGGGTGTTCTCAAAGGTCATCTGATATTTGTTTTTTTTTATTTTATGTCCGTTTCGTGAAGCGTCTGGTGCTCATTTGATACATTTGGTCCTTTCAAAATTCCCTTAATCTTGTCTGTCTTATTATACTTTATATTTCCAGTTCTTCTCTTGTAGTGTTGTTTCTAGTTTCATCTTTAAGCTCGACGTCCTTGATGGTTCTAAGTATCTTTTTTAGATCACTCACATCCTCTGTGCTTTATATTATCCACCTTCACCTGAGCAACATTGGTTGGAACAGGTCCAATACAGTTTTTGTAGGTACAAATTTTGCTTTCTCCTGGTTATTACTCTATCAATAACCTCCAATCATCCCCGCTTTGTTAACTTGTTTTCTAACTCCTGCTTTCAATTGTGTTTTATTCCTGGGATATTAAAACTTGTGGCTTTTTAAATAATTTATCATCCACAGCAAATTTGCATCTATTATGGTCTTTGAGGGCCACAAGTATAGATCTTTTCAACCTATATAAGTAACTTAAAACTTTCAGGAGTTGCTTTAAACTTTGCATCTAATAGAAGATTCATCTTTTCAGTCAGTCAGTTTAAGTTTGAGACAGCTATAATTTTGTGTAGCAGCCTTCGTAAATTGTCTTCCTTTGGACCACCAGTGCCTCTAATGATGTCCTTGGAGATAACCATCGATTGAGTCCTCTGTGTTTGCTTCTAAAATGCATCTAATAGAAGATTATTATTGATTGAGCCTTTGGGACTTGTAACTTTTTAGATAATTTATCATCCACAGCTAATTTGCATCCGTTATGGTCATTGAGGAATACCATCGAGTATAGGTCCTTTCAGTTCTTAAATTTTTCAGGAGTTGCTTTAAATTTATGTAAATGCCTATGCAAATTGTTTTCTTTCTTTACTTCCAAACATGCTTCTAATAGAAGATTATTATTGATTAAGTTTTGTCAACCAATATAAGCAGTTTAAATTTCTTAGAGCTAGCTTTGATTTTCTTTTGCAGTCCCCGCAAGGTGTCTTCCTTCTTTGAACCACTAAAATGAGGTCCTTGGAGATAACCATCAATTGAGTCTTTTTAGCCAATATAAGTTTTTTGAATTTGCCCGTTAGCTTCTGAAAAATGTCTTCCTTTTATGCTATCAGAATGCATCTAATAGGGTTCTTGAGAATTACTGTGGATTGTACTTCTTCAGCTAATATGAGTTTGTGTGGTAGCTTCTGAAAATGGTCTTCATTCCCTGTCATCACTTCTGTAGCCTGGTATTTCAAATAGCCTTCCCTATGCTACGTTCTTCCGAAGATGTTATAATAAAACCGCTTTCATGTCAGCATTTCATTGAACCGAGGTTGCTGCAACTTTTTCTTGCTTCCAAAATAAAAATATATTGGAAAGAAAGTTTTTTTGGGTATATATTAAAAGACAGACTGATAATTTAACGTATACTTGATCGAGTAGTCCTTGAATTTTACAATTTGTAACGTATAGGTTGGAAGTGTCTGTAGCAACAATATTCAACTTCAACGAAGACTGTTTGTGTCCAGTTTTAATCCAGTATCTCGTTGTAGGTAGTCCTAGACTTGAATAATGGAAAGTGACCAAGTCTTAAGTAATTACATTTTGTGGTGAACTTGTAATATGATTAAATAACACTTGTTCCGTTAAAAAGAAATAAATATGTTCCCAGTGTGTTTTTAGAACCAACATTTAAGTTATTAAAAGTAATTTCTATCAAATTATAATTTTTTTGCGTAATTTTTATATTGCTAACATTCTATAATGATCGCCAAAGTCAACGACCTTTACGTATGGATCTTTTAGATGAAGGTGAAGTTTAACACTTCGTTCTAGAAGAGTCTGTCGTTGATTTTGGCGGTCATTCCACATTTTTAACACTTTCGACAATTTTTTTGTTTTTCTCGTTGCAGTTTTCGGCGGTTTTTTTCGGAGAGCGGCGCTGGGAGTGGTTTTCCTAGGCGTAGCTTGTCCACTCTCTCAAAGATGGCTCTCTCTGCTACCAATGATCCAATCCCAGTGTAATGTGGCGGACTGTGTCGTTACGTCTCCCCAATTCCTCACCGTAGATCTAGCGGGTAATTTGCACCACACGTTATGAATGTAGATGGAGAGACTCGAAGAAATTCCCCCCACCCCCTACGCTCTCTTCTCTCTTGTCCCGTACCCATCTTTTCAAGTCATTCGAGAGTATTTAAAGGAAAGACTAAAGATCCGGTACTGTGCGTAAAAAGTGTGATTTCCAACGAATTAATTTCGCAAAAATTTCCCCGTACGTCAAACGGTCAAATTCAATTATTTTTGTGGATAAAAATCACGACAGCTGTCTAAGATAACTAGATTTTTTACTTTTTTATATTCGCGGTTATTTTTGCTAAGTTAACTTCATAGAAAATACTATTTCGACCAATTTTTCTAAAGTTGAGTAAGACTAATTTGTGGTAAGGTAAATTTTGTTTCGAAGGAAGGAATGTTTGTGTCATTTTTGCAAGATTTTCTACTTCCCATGTAGGTAAGTCGTAATATTAAATCTGCTCAACAGCTTGAATAAATTCGCTTGATATGTGCTGCGATTATTTGAGCGAGCCTCGTATACAATACATGTTTAATATTTTTTTTGCCCCTCACACCCCTCAATTATGTTTTATAGAAAAAAAAAAGATGTCTAACTTAGTTCTTTCTTTAAAGGGCGATGTAATAATATTATATTTTTATTAATGAAAGGTGGCCAAGTTAAATCTGACTCATTGAAATACTCAAAACAATATTAACACTGATTAAATATGATAAAGATAATTTGTTGAGGAGAATATTATGGATTGGTGTAGAGGTTTTATTAATAGTAAATGATGATAATATGCAAATAAAAATATAACCGTATAGTCATTATTTATAAATATTTTTTATATTCTAATATAAGTCAATATTGTATTGTGCAGAATTGTATCATTGAACGCGGACCTGATTAGATCAGATTAATTATTGTATATTAATTTTCTTTATATTTTGCATTTAAATGCTTCGTTTTTAATGTTTTGTTTCACCTTTTCCATCTATCGCTTCACAATCAATTTTTTTCCGTGCTATCTTGGACTTATGGTCTTGTCATCTGTTGTCATCTTTTTGTACGCCTTCCTCAATCTGTTACTTCTCTTCTTTTCGGTTCGATATACTCTTTTTTCTTCTTGGTTCCCCAATCTACCGTTTTTCTTCTTTATTTTACGATACACTCTTTCTCTTTATTCTATCTTAACTCTCTCATGCACCAATCTTCGCTATGTAAGCTATATTTTTTAAAACTTTGATTTCAACTTCAATAGGGTCGAAAAAGATAAAAACGAGAAAAAAAAATTAGTTTACGCCCAAATTGTAGTTTTTGAGATATGTTGAGATATATACAACATGGTGCATAAGCGGAGTTGTAAGTTAAACTTTTTTGCAAGGTGAAAATAATGGTTTTTTTAATCTTTTCTACTCTTTATTTGATAAAAGAAAAAATGTTAAATAACATCGATTCTTTTATAATATATTCAGAAATAGGTACAGTATTTATTTTTCGTGATACTCCTTGAAACAATTTCTTTTAGAGGTAAAACATACAGACACGTTGCATTTAGTGCAACACACAGTTGTGAAGCCATTTTTACAAAGTTTGCAACGCGACTGCTTTTGTTTATAACATGGCCAATGAGCAATACCATCATACCTGACGTCTTCAACTTGAATTGAGAGTGTACTACGCTTTGGAGCTACAGGAGACATTTGTGAAGAATCTGTTGGACGACCACGCTTCCTCGGGCTGAAGGTGTTTGTATATACATATAAGGCCTTGTGCAACATTATTTTGGAACTGTAGAGTTAGTGTTTTATCGCTGATTTTTAAAAATTGACAGTGACGCCTATAAAGAAGCCAACTGTTCGTGACTGTAGAGTTCAGTACCCAAAAGAAAATTCGCATATAGTATTTGCGGGATCGGTGATTTATCCTATATAGCTCATAGAGCATATCTGCCAAATCAACTCCTCCCACGTAACGGTTATATTGCTTAATAATGTCTGGAACTGAAATTTCATATATTTTTTCTTTTGGGTTCCATCGGCGACAGGAAGATATTGGTTCAATAAAATAGTCCGTGGACAGCAACTGCACTGCTTTATTGTCAAACCATTTTACAACTTTAATGTCGTTCTCTGATTCTACTCTATAGTCGTACGAACCCCGCCCTCTTTCTTTCAACTTTGTGTCCAAGCTTACCTCTCCTAAACGGTTGCTTTGTACTGTTCCAGTTGCCACAAAACCTTTATCCTTTAGAGTCCTCATCAAGTGAAAGGATGTGAACCAGTTGTCAAAAAACAGCTCATAGTTTTGGTTCTCTGGTAAGTTCTTTACTAAGTGAATAACAATATCCGAAGAAATACCTAAACCATAATTTGGACAAGTTCCTTCTCCAACGTACATCGCGAAGTCGTATATTATGCCCGACTTTCCACATCTTGTAAACATTTTAAACCCCTATTTGTGAGGCTTTTTGGGATTATATTGTTTCAATAATTGTTTACCTTTAAACGGTATAATCTGCTCATCTATACAGTGGTGCTGCTCTGCAGGAATTTTGAGGCAGTTTTTTCGAAGCCTAAAATTGGCCTTATTTTTTGAAGCTTATCATACCCATCCTCATCTCTTTTCTTGTCTTCACTAGAAAAGTGTAAAAACTGTTTTATTTTTTCAAAACGATTGCCAGTCATAGCTGCATCTATCATAGGAGTCCTGAAATTCGTCTACCACAGCATTCTCATTTCCGGGTACTTCATGGTCCCCATATAAACGAGAATTCCTACATATTGTTCTATTTCCTTAAGAGTTGCATTCACTGAAACTCCACTTTTCTGCACTGAATATAGATTAGTCTCCTCCAAAACTTTGCTAAACATGTTGTCATCAAAAAACAATTTAAAGTATTGTAAGGGGGAAAGTACTTCAACATCTTCGTCAATAGAACTATTCCATTGTTTTTCATATGTTTTTGTTATATTTTTTTCCACCTTAAATTCTTCAGATCAACCTTTTGAAACTCCGCCTCTTTCTCAGAATCCTCAGGAACAATTTTCTCCTGCTCTAAGAATTCAGCTTCGATTTCTTGTGGGAGCTCCGCACATAGATCTGCAGCCGTTATTTCCTCACAAATGTTATTAAAAATGCTCGCTACTTCACCAGAAATTTCTACCGAAGGTATATCGGGTTCTACTTCAGCATCCGAGTCATCCCAATCGAAATCCAAAATTTGTTTAATCTCTTTTACAGTTAATCCTTTTTGTTTGTCCATAGTATATTTGAAGTCCAAAATAAAAAAAAACTGGCTGGAGAGTAATATAAAATCAACAAAAACTGCAATGCAAAATAATATAAATAAGGACACAGTTAGTGCACCGTGTTGTACATGTGCAACATATGAATTAACGCTCTAAAAAATTTTCTCAATAACATTTTTACCTTTTATTTACTTTATATCACTTCTTTATAATATGTTTTAATTGGGAAAAAAATTGCCACTGAAATATTTTTAGTTTTTCACTAAAATTTGTCCACTTGTTTCTTGATCAAATTCACAGAAAAAAAATCGTCCAACTTCACCAGACAAAACACTAAATATGAAGCACAAAAACTTTTTGCACTTGGTCAAAAAACAACAAAACTAAAGTAAAAGGTATTAGATGTGTTTTTGCTTTGCTTGAATAAAACAAATTTACTGTTAGATATAAGAAATGTGCTCTTGAATAGCGTTGTTGTATACAAACAACAAGTGCATGAAAGGGTTAATCTATTGATTTTCTTCATCGTTCCTCGTTATACTAATGCTCTTCCTTAATCTATTCATTTTCTTCTTTATTCCTCGATGTACTCATTTCTTTGCTTCCTTCTCAATCTGCTCTTTTATGCTTCGTTCTTCAAACTGTTCCAACGCATCTTCTTCTCTCGATTTTCTTCTCCTTTCTCTTTCTTCAATCTATAACATCTCTTCTTTTTTTAAATTCAGCAATTCTTTGCAATTCTGTTCATTAGCTCCATTTTTATCATGTGTACCAGTTATGATTGATTGTATTATATGTTTTCTTACCTAATTTTTGCTCTATGGAGCTTCGTTTTTGTTACTATTATACTTTTTTCTGTCTTCTTTATTACTCTCCAATTACTCCTCAATTTACTACCTTTCTTTTTTATTTAGATATATTCTTTCTCCTTCTTCATCGACTTTCTTTTCTTCTCCATTCCTAAAATAATTCACCTTGTTTTACTGCTTCGATTTTCTTTTTCTTGACCTTTTTCCTCATGCTATAAAATCTCTTCTTCATTCTTTTTTTAAATCAGCATATCCTTACAATTCTCTTCATTCGTTCCATTCTTATTACGTGTTCGTATTGTTTCAGTTGTCTGTCAATCAGTCGTCTTATAGTTTCTTGTATTACATTTCTTTTTACTTAATTCTTAGTCTGGGGAATTCCGTTTTTGCTGCTGTAACTTACATCTTCTCTTCTTTATTCCTCAATATAATCATTCTCTTTTTCATTCCTCAATGTACTCCTTTTTTTCTTTATATTTCATTATAAACTTGGGTTCATGTCCTTTTATTTTACAATTTATCTCTCCTCAGCTTCTATATCTTTGAGTGTTATCAAATTTTACTTTTAGTTGTGTTAATTTCTATTTTAAAAGCTTCAATTCCTCAAGATTTCTAACTATTTGTATTAGTAGTTTCCCAAAAAAATGTGTGTTACAAAATCTAATTGCAATTGAAATGATTTTAAAATTGTTTCACATTTTAATTAAAAAAAAAAAAAAAATCGAGTTTTTTCTATGTAAACCCCCGAATGATGATCGGGGGATTCCCAGAAATGTACGCAATTTTACTTTGTTATTAGCGAGATTTGAGATTTATATTCAATGATGCAATCTGTAGTGTTTGAGTGTGGATTAACGGAGAATTTTAAGAAAATATTCCTTGTACAATTCTAAAGTTTCACGAAAATTTCTGTAGAGAAAATTAATTAATATTTAAAGTTAAAAGAATAAAACTTGTATTTTTGCAATTTTATTGTTTTAATTTCGAATGAAATATCGAAAATTAATAAATAATTCCCGGATTGATGTTTAAGTTCCAATTTTGTTAACTAATTTAAAATTTTTAAACAGCAATACATTCATTGTTGAATAAAGAATAATTTGTTGACGAGATCTTGCTTCAACTGTCTAATTTCGGATTTTGTTGATGAATTGTTCTTACAACGATACATCAAGGTAGCGAATAGTGAGACTATACTTCCATCTTTTGAATAAAAATTAACTATTCTTGGCTAGGATAGTTTTCTATTCAATAGATGGAAGTACAGTTTCTGTACGATTTATTTCGTTTTGGATGGGTATTAATTCATCGCTTTTATATAAAATTTGAAGGTTTTCTTCACTTAATCAACAGTTTAGATTGTTTTATTATTTTTTAATCTAAATAAGGTAGGAAATCTGAAGATCGAATAACAGAGAAGTTAAAGCAAAATAACTATTTTAATCAATCAAGCGTATAAGGTTCTGATTCTACTTGATCAAGTAATTAAAACCTGATAAAGTTTTAATTACTTAACGTTTAAGGTCATCAGAAATTGAAAATAAATCTTCCAGAGGTAACTACACGATCATTACTGATGGTGGAACTTGGATAGAAAATCTGACACAGTCGAAATTGAATGATTAAGAAAACCGCGGTAGAATTGACCAAGAAAGCCTTCACTTGGCTTATGTAAATCTTATTCTCTGGACTTGTATTATAATACAACAAAACAACTTAACAGATATTAACTTTCATGATTGACAAAGTCTCAACTACTTATTCAACGGCAAATGCTCTCCACAAACAGAAACAAATCTTTCAGAAACAATTACTACCCAGTTAGTAACAACGGATTTCTTTTTGTGAATCAACCCTGTAGACGTTTTATTTTGGGTCCAGTATCAATCAATCGATTAAAATTTTATTTTTTAGTTTTATACAAGGAATAAGGATTCATTAAAATTATCCGTTAGTCGTATACATACAGTATATGTTGGCCTTTCCGAAACATAAGCGTGTAATTGAAATATAAATATACTTTTTGTAATGTTTTTAAAGGTATCAAAATTTATTATATACGAAGTGTGATCAAAAGTTAACTTATATGTTATCATTGTCACCATTCGTTCCATAGTTTTATCTTGCATCAAAACGCTTTCAGTATCGTCTTGAGTTTTAATGACAATCGATGATCGTTATTGGCACTTGAAAACTGTCCAGAAGCAGTTCTCATTTACTTTTCCATAGCGTTCATCTGCACATCATCAAATTGAATAATCGTTCAAAAACATTGCGATTATAAGTCTGTACCTTCATCTGGTACAACGATACAAATCGCCATCACAGTGAAAAGAGATAATTCTCTTCCTATTTCAAAGCCCACAGTTTGGAATTCAATTTCGGTTTTTAATAGACGTACTCGAACGAAAACGGCTAATCTCATCGTTGGATATCACTTGTTTTATTAGATACGCATTAACAATCTATAAATTTTAATATAGTACATGGTCACTTGTAGCTTTATAGGCTTCTAACATAAATAAATTCTCCGATTCCGGAGGATGACATGCAACCCC
Source organism: Dermolepida albohirtum (assembly GCA_031893035.1). Taxonomy (NCBI): domain Eukaryota; kingdom Metazoa; phylum Arthropoda; class Insecta; order Coleoptera; family Scarabaeidae; genus Dermolepida; species Dermolepida albohirtum. The sequence goes on from JAVIWB010001658.1 coordinate 65,887, forward strand.
AAAATGCAACACCTCCCCAGTCGTGTTTAATCGTAGGTACGGTACTGAAAGACGAAATGCGTGTAAATTTGACGTCGTACGTATTGTGTGCAGTTTTCCATGTTATTATTTATATTTAAGTGTCTCTACAATATATGTCGGTTCAAATCAAGCATTAATAACAAGTTTTTATCCAATGCAAACACTTCTTTATAAAAAAAAGGCCGGTATATGTACGGGTATATTTTCACATAACTCGCGGTATAGTAAAAAATTAATAACATTTATCTCGTTTTATCTTTGTTTGTGTATAAGTGAATATTAATATTTATTACGCGCTTATGAACAGGAAATGTATTATTTATTGTGATAACCCTAAGTATAGCTTTTCTGTTATCATTGTTATTTATATTATTCCATTTTTGTATTCTATTTAAAAAGGTTTTTGTACCCTTTCTTACTGTCGGCAAAAAAATTGTTAAATTACAAAGAGAAAAAAACGATCAAAGTAATCGATGATAGAATTACTGAGTTGTATTGTAAATTCCTTTTCGTCTTCTCTTCACTGAGCTAACCTTTTTATTAATGTCGAATTTAAAGCGATAAATTTAAAGAAACATATGAGATTAATTACTATATATGTATATAGTGCCAAAAAAAGTATAAATAAAACGGCAGTTAAGAAGTAAAAAGTGTTTTATTTGTTTAAAAATGCCTATCCTTTTTTCCCCAAAATGGTTAAGAAATAGGAAATACTGGGTGATTTTTACAATTGTATATACAGTAGCGGACAAAAGTTAAGCAAAATTTTATTTCTTGTGCATTTACCCAACTTGTTCCCGCGATTCACTCTTTGTGTCTCGGTTTTCTTATTCCTTAACTTATCGTTAAGGAATAATAAATAAAACACTGTTTCGCTGTAATGTAATTTACTACATTGTCAAGTGCTTAAAGTTGTAATATTTATTTTAGTTTATAGATGCGGAGGAGTCAATTGTACACTACCGGTCATATTTATTTGCCCACCCTTAGTTTTAGTCAAAATTATTAAACTATCAAATGTGTACCGAAAATGTATTTATTGTACCAATACAATAGTGTAGAATAAACATGAAATAGTTACACTTTTCTTATATACAAACTTTATCATTAATTATTATTAAATTTTGCTCTCATCAATGTGCCCACCTTTATTTTTGATAATTGCGGCACATAACCGCGGCATCCTTTCAATTAATTTTTGTAGTGTATCTTATGTAATTTGTGCCCAGGCTTCTTGAAGTTGTTCCCACAGTACAGTGGTGGATGATAGAGCATGTTCTCGAACCTTCCGGTTCAATTCTTCCCAAAGAAGCTCTATTCGGTTCAGATCAGGACTTTGAGCTGGCCATACCATTATAGAGATTTGCCCTTGGTCTTCTAGTTGACGCAAGTAATCGCCACACAATCTAGAAGTGTGTTTCGGATCGTTGTCCTATTGAAATACAAAGTTTTCGCCAAGAATCCTTAGTCCTGAAGGAACAGCGTTATTTTCTAAAATTTCCTTGTAGCCTTCTTTTCCTAGGATTCCCTCAATTTTGACGAGATCGCCTACAGATCTTCCACCAAAACACTCCCAAATCATTACTGAACCTCCTCCATGTTTTACGGTAGGCGCAATACATTCTGGCAGTACTCTTTCTCCTGCGGATCTTCTTGCGAATATTTGCCTTTTACCACCGAAAAGTTCAAACTTCAATTCGTCTGTCCACAACACATTATTCCACTGATCAATCGTCCAATTCTTATGTTCTTTAGCCCAATTTAGTCGTTTTATCTTGTTTTGCTTTCGTAGTAGTGGTTTTCGCAGAGCAATTCTTCGGTATAAACCCGCTTGCCTTAACCTTTTTTGTACCGTGGACACACTAATTGGTTTAGCACGCGCTCTGTTCATTTCAACAGCAATTTCTGGTGCTGTTTTTCGTCTATCGCGTCTACTTATCCGTATTAGATGCCGGTCATCTGAAGATGTCGTCGCTTTGCGTCGTCCAGATCTTCTTTTGTTGGAAAATGTACGACTTTCTTCAAATTTTTTAACGTTATAATCAACGGTTCTGCGATTTAATCGTAATTCTTTTGCAATTTCGCGATTACTTTTACCCGTACGATGATAAGCAATTATCATAGCACGCACTTCAACAGATAATTCCTTCGTCTTCGACATTGCATTAAAATATTCACAATAACTCTCTATTTCACTGTTTTCGCAACAAAAGATGAACGATGACTGACATAAAATTTATTTTCCTTTTTGAATAACACATCTTAATATTGTAATTAGTTAGTACAATAACACAATATTGGTAATACCTTTCGGAAATGCAGTTAAAACTGTTAATACTGTAGGGATTAGCCTATATAATATTTACGATATATCATAAACAATTTAAGATTTTCGTAGAAATTCATATGGAATTACTTCCACTAATAATATTGTTGAATAATTATAATACAGATTTTTCGAACGATAAGGCGTATTTCAGGAAACACATAAAATTGGGATGTGCAAATAAATATGACCGGTAGTGTATATGCACATGCCTGTTCCACTATATAAACTTATTTGTGATTGCATTTAAAATATTGTTCTAATAAATGTTATAAAAAAATGTCACTACGAAATATCGTCACGGAACGGTGGTTTATTTATTATTTATTAACAATAAGTTCAAAAATAAGAAGACCGAAAGTTCAAGAAATTAAATTATTATATTTATAAAATATTGCATTCGGTATAGTGCCATCTAATTACTATTGTACAAACTATCCATGGTTATTATTCTAGTTTGAAACCTAGGGGACCGAAATTGATATTGATAAAAGTTCAGCCACTGTTTCAGAGATGGCGCAACATAATAATTAATTCTGATTGTTTATTATAGCTCTACATTTGAACTTAATTTATTTATAATTTTTATGTGTTTTGTGGCGCCATCTAATACTCATTGTACAAACTTCCATTGTTATTTAAGTCTAGTTTCAAAGCTACTGGACGTTAAAATGAGATGCACCGATAAAAGTTTGGATACTGTATCAGAGATGGCGCGCATTTTTTAAAATTTAAAATAATAATTTTTGCCTATAAAATCTTTCATTCTACTGCGTGATAAATATATATTACAGAAAGTAATTAATTTCATTTTTAATTATTGTCTACGATTTCTTATTGAATTACAAGAATAATTCAAATTTTAAAAACGTCTTATCGTACGATTTTTAACAATGAACTGGATCGTTTTTACTAGTCTTATAAATTCATAAAATAAACAAAATATTGTTATGGTGATCAAGCAGTGCAATATAATGGCCAGTCATAGAAAACTCTACATAGTGTACACACGGAATTTTGATTAAAGATCATATTCTTGGTATGTTCCATTATTTGATTGTGCATGTGTCGCTCTTGAAATTAATCGGTATGGCCAGATTTCTGATTTTTTTTCGAACTATTCCTCGTACACTACCGGTCATATTTATTTGCCCAGCCCAATTTTATGTGTTTCCTGAAATACGGATTATCTTTCGAAAAATCTGTATTATAATTATTCAACAATATTATTAGTGAAAGTAATTCCATATGAATTTCTACGAAAATCTTAAATTGTTTATGATATATCGTGAAGGTGTCATAAATTGGAAAAATACCATAAATATTATATAGGCTAATCCCTACAGTATTAACAGTTTTACCTGCATTTCCGAAAGGTATTACCAATATTGTGTTATTGTACTAACTAATTACAATATTAGGATGTGTTATTCAAAAAGGAAAATAAATTTTATGTCAGTCATCGTTCATCTTTTGTTGCGAAAACAGTGAAATAGAGAGTTATTGTGAATATTTTAATGCAATACCGAAGACGAAGGAATTATCTATTGAAGTGCGTGCTATGATAATTGCTTATCATCGTACGGGTAAAAGTAATCGCGAAATTGCAAAAGAATTTCGATTAAATCGCAGAACCGTTGATTATAACGTTAAAAAATTTGAAGAAAGTCGTACATTTTCCAACAAAAGAAGATCTGGACGACGCAAAGCGACGACATCTGCAGATGACCGGCATCTAATACGGATAAGTAGACGCGATAGACGAAAAACAGCACCAGAAATTGCTGCTGAAATGAATAGAGCGCGTGCTAAATCAATTAATGTGTCCACGGTATAGAGAAGGTTAAGCTAAGCGGGTTTATACGGAAGAATTGCTCTGCGAAAACCACTACTACGAAAGCAAAACAAGATAAAACGACTAAATTGGGCTAAAGAACATAAGAATTGGACGATTGATCAGTGGAATAATGTGTTGTGGACAGACGAATCGAAGTTTGAACTTTTCGGTAGTAAAAAGCGAATATTCGTAGGAAGATCCGCAGGAGAAAGAGTACTGCCAGAATGTATTGCGCCTACCGTAAAACATGGAGGAGGTTCAGTAATGATTTGGGGGTGTTTTGGTGGAAGATCTGTAGGCGATCTCGTCAAAATTGAGGGAATCCTAGGAAAAGAAGGCTACAGGGAAATTTTAGAAAATAACGCTGTTCCTTCAGGACTAAGAATTCTTGGCGAAAACTTTGTATTTCAACAGGACAACGATCCGAAAGACACTTCTGGATTGTGTGGCGATTACTTGCGTCAACTAGAAGAGCAAGGGCAAATCTCTATAATGGTATGGCCAGCTCAAAATCCTGATCTGAACCCAACAGAGTTTCTTTGGGAAGAATTGGACCGGAAGGTTCGAGAACGTGCTCTATCATCCACCACTGTACTGTGGGAACAACTTCAAGAAGCCTGGGCACAAATTACAGAAGATACACTGCAAAAATTAATTGAAAGGATGCCGCGGTTATGTGCCGCAATTATCAAAAATAAAGGTGGGCACATCGATGAGAGCAAAATTTAATAATAATTAATGATAAAGTTTTTATATAAGAAAAATGTAACTATTCTACGTTTATTCTACACTATTGTATTGGTACAATAAATAAATTTTCAGTACACATTTGATAGTTTAATAATTTTGGCTAAAACTAAGGGTGGGCAAATAAATATGACCGGTAGTGTATATATTTATATGAAATCTGCATCTTTAAAGCATTGTCAAAGTTAGAATCACCGTTTAACTTATGCAGTACATACTGTTATATTCTTTATCAAAAATGACGTAGTAAGGTATTTATTATTCTCGTAAAATATTATTGCTGAAGAAAAATTCCAATTAAGACGATAGAAAGAATAGAAACTTTTTTTCAAGAAGCAGAATGTATATTCTGAATCTTAACACAGAAAATTGTGAAAACGGAATAAAATAGATAACCGATATGGAATTTGATAAATTCAGAAAATACGTTTTAATAGTAGTTTGTGTGATGTATATCGTAAGTACTAAGTACACGTTATAAATTTAAGTTTGTTCATGCGTATATATACAGGGAGTCGACTTTCTATTTTCATATATGGATATCTTCCTTAGTATTGAATATATATGACCTCTTAAATTAGCAAAGTTCTCGGAAATTCGAGGAGTATTCGATAGCATTTCAGATTTCTCATTTGTTATCAACTTTTTAAGATATAAAAATTAAAATTGCCTTATATGTCTTCGTAACCACTAAAGATACGAGGATAGTTTGACAAGTAGTGAGAATGACACATAGGTGGCGCTCTACTTGGTAAAACAAATGCACTGTAATTCAGGTTGGCTGTTTATATGTTTACATGCCGATATTTAGATAAATCGGTTGATTAGGTTATTTTTGACAGCTGATTGAAAAAGAAGCAACACGTCGTTTTGTTAAAATGGAAAAAGCAGAGTATCGTGCGGTGATTAAATACTTCGTAATTAAGGGTATGAAAGCTACCGAAATAAAAGATGAGTTACGGGAAACATTAGGTGAATCTGCTCCTTCATCCGCCACAATAAGTATATGGGTAAACGAATTTAAACGTGGCAGAACAAGCTGTGTTGATGAAGCGCGCTCTGGAGCACCCAAAATCGTGACATCTAAGGAAATGATTATAAAAATCCATAATACTATTACGCAAGATCGACGACTCAAAGTGAGAGAGATAGCAGACATGATAAACATTTCAACAGAACGCGTACACCACATTTTAACGAAAGAATCGGGCCTTTCCAAGCTTTCGGCAAGATGGGTGCCGCGATTGCATACGACTGATCAAAAGTTCACTCGTTTGCGCATTTCCAACGAGTGTTTGGACCTTTATAAGCGGAATCCGGTTAATTTTTGTAGGCGATTTGTTACTTGCGATGAAGCTTGGATACACTACAGTACACCTGAAACTAAACAACAGTTGAAACAATGGTTAGAACGTGGTTCTGCACCTCCAAAGAAAGCGAAAAGCACTCTGTTGGCAAACAAGGTGATGGCATCAATTTTTTGGGATTCGAAGTGCATTTTGCTCATTGATTACCTTCAGAAAGGTGCCACAATAAACGGACAGTACTATGCAGAACCTCTACAAAAATTAAATTTTGAGATTCGTGCTAAACGGCCAGGAATGGCAAAGAAAAAGATTCTGTTTCATCAAGACAACGCTCCCTCGCATACCAGCACAGCTGCGATGTCCAAAATCCACGAGTTGCATTCCCACTTAGTACCGCATGCGCCTTATTCGCCGGACCTAGCCCCTTCCGACTTCCACCTTTTTCCAAAATTGAAAACGGCACTAGATGGAAAGAAATTTTCGTCTAACGACTAGCTTACCATCTTCGTAAATGAGTATTTTGCAAGCCTTCCGGAATCGCATTTTAGAGATGGCATAAGGGCATTGGAGCACCGTTGAAATAAATGTATTGCTCTTTTAGGAGAATATATTGAAAAATAAAAATTATTTTGTATTTAAAAAATTCGTTTTTCTTTTCCATTCTCACTACTTGTCAAACTACCCTCGTAGAACAAAATTATAAATGAGTCCTTGTTGATGTCTTCTACGTAGAATTTAATAATCGCAATACAAAATTCATGGCGCACTTAGTTTTCATGATATAACACAAGCTTATGCTTTTTTAAATGCCAATCGTAGTTGGCTATGACTTCATTAAAATTCCTATTTTTTTCTCATTTGATAGAATAAGGTTTGGTATGGTTTTATTTTTTATATTTTTTATTATAGTGGCAACAATTCAGTTACTGTTACTGCCATAATTGATAAATCGTGTGTTTACCATACACCAGGAGCTATCGCAGTCTATGTAGTCACCACAAAATCTGGTATCTTATCAGTACGACAATGAAACTTAAGCTAACTTCTTGCAGACTCCTTTTTGTTAGCGTTGATGAAGATTGCCTTCATTTTTACGATCTAATAACAAAGCAACAGTTCTTGAAATGAAGACACTCTGATTCTCCAAGACCTAAGAAGTTCTACGTTCAAAAATCTACTGGTGAATGAAGGCACCCTGATTCTCTAAGACTAAGAAGTTGTGCCCTCAAAAGTATACTGGAGAAATTCTAGTTCCACTTTGTTGGGACTGCCATGGCGTAATTGGGATTTGTTTTTTGGGTAAGACTAAAACAATCATTGGGGAATATTATTCGATTTTACGACCACGCCAAATTGTGGAAAAAACCGTTGGAAATTGTCCAAAAGCGTTCTGCTTTTGCAAAATAAAGCTTCTCCATACAAAATCCGCAAGTCGTCATGGAAAAAGTTCGTGGGTTAGTCTTCGAAATATTTGAACGCCTACTTATTTACTTAATATGGTTCCTTTTGATTATCGTCTCTTCTCTCAATTAAAAGAAGGTCTGAAAGGTGGTAAATTTCCTTTCAAAGAGTAGGCGATAGATTCCCCAGACAATTTTTACATTAAAATCTGTTATTTTAACACCAAATCTTTCATGTTAAGTCAACGATTTGCATTTTTAGGGCGAGGTCTTCGATCGACCTTTCGGACTTCAATTATCTACTCAAACGAAGAAGGCTGGTCTTATAGTCAATGAGGCTTCCAAAATATCAGACCTTGAAGATATTTTATCCATGGATAAATGGGGAGAATTTTCAGTATTCATACCCAAACACATGAAACTTGCTTCAAAGTTAATAGATATATTCTTGGGTAAGTAACTATCTTCATTTCTTAATTTTATTTTATACACTTTTGTAATTAATTAGGAGAGAAATTTAAAGCGTCGACTGCTTAATTATTTAATGTAATACTTATAATACCAAAGAACGAATTTTAGTTTCTACCACTTCTATTAAACGGCAGAAAAGACTCCTTGTTTATCTTTTTTAGTAACAGAGAGGAGGTTGGTGGGAGAGCTGGTTCTATTTTTTTTTTGTTTGGAGCCTAATAATTAATTTCATTCTTTTGATTTAATTTGTTTTGTTTCCTTTTTCTTGCTTTTGAAGATGTTTAAATCCACAATTGAATATCTGCGACTGGATAACCCTTTCTGACTTATTATAGATTGCAATTTGATGAGCTCAAATTGAAATTCCATTCACTAGGTCCTAGTAAGGTAAATTTTAGCAATCCGAAGGCTGGGAAAAGTACCTTGCACCTTATAAACGTTGTGATTTTTTTGAAGATCATCTAATTGAAATGTTTCAGATGTTAAAACGAAGATAAAAGTTTCTGAAAAATCTATTTGGAAATTTTTGTTTTAGTTTCAGTTTTTGGAACATTTCAGGTGGAACATTTTCAAAAGAATCAACACCATGGTAATTTTCATGGACTCTGTGGTTGATTAATTTAATTACTGAAGGTTGATGATGACAACTTAGTTGTCGAAATACGTAGACAGAATACAAAAATTAATGTGGAAAGGGGTTATATATCAACCTTCAGTGATTAAATCAACACCATATGTATTTCAGTTTTTGGCAAAAAATATTGAACTCTGTTCTTCGAAAATAGGATTTTCCTGTATCGAATCTTCCGAGTCCAAATAGTCTACATATTTTAAGGTTGGGTTGATGCAAAAATTCAATTAAAAACAATTCAAATAAGAACAATTTCTTTTCGTTTTATTTACGTCGACAATAAGTGTATCGAAAATAATATTGATTGATTAAATAAGGAGTTGTTTCGATGGTAGTATTATAGATTAATCTTCAGGTACTTTCTTAAACTTTTGAAAGGATTTTTCAAAAAATTCAGTTCACATTTCCAAAGGACCACCTATATTTTCGACTTTTTTTAACCAATCCTTGAACCTCACCCCAAAACATTCGAACGAATCTATAGAACGTGGGTGGTGAACTCAGAATTGTGGTTTCGCCTTTAAACTGTTGGGTGGTGAACTCAGAATTGTGGTTTCGTTTTTAGTATCTAGTCTCAACAAAATTAAAACCATGTCTTAAGTTGTCACTTGTCTTTCCTTTCTACATTTGGCTATGAAATATATAAATATTCATATTATTAAGGCTATTATTAATGTTTGTAGATGCTAAAGATTACGAAGATCTTCGTTCACTAGTCGCCTATCTTTACTACCAAGTCAATCCTTACCTCCTCACGTATGCTTACTCAGTTGCACTAATTCACCGATCGGACGCGGAAGGTGTCCAAATTCCGAATCAAGTCCAAATGTTCCCTGACAAGTACTTCGATAAGGAGGTAGTCTTCAGAGTTAGAAAAGAAGTGACACTTGCATCACTTGCCCGGAGAGTAAGTTATTTTTTTTTCCTGTTTTGATATAGGCGAATATTATATTTTCAAATATTATGTAAACTTCTAACTTGACTAAAAAGCATGCCAACAGGGAAATGCTAAAATAAATGATGAAATTATTTTTTTCTTGTCAGGAGAGTTTATTTATTATAGTATTGTATGCATGTACAGTAGCGAGCATAAAAAATGCAACGCTTATTAACATAGTGTGAAGGTGTGATTCTTTAAAAACATTACTAATCAATTTATATTCTTGCATGATTTTTAGTTCGCTACAGTTATGATAGACTAGGTGGAGTTGCTATGTCTTCGTAAGTTTACTTAATACTTTTCTTTTTAATTTAATGGGAAAGTTAGGTATTCTTTGCGAGCAAAAAAAAATGCAACTGTTTATATTGGGTTGTCAACTAAGTACTTTCGGTTTTGTAGTATAAAATAAAAAACTTTTTTTTAAACAAAGAATAGTTTTTAATCAATTATATATTTTCCATTTTGCTCAATGACCTTTTGCCATCTTTCTTTCAGCTGCATGATTCCGCGCTCATAAAATTTCTAGTCCTTATCAGCAAAAAACTAAACCAGGTGCGAGTGAAGGTCATCGTCATTTGTGAAAGTTTTACCATTCAAAGAATTCTGCAAACTTCGAAATAAATGGTAATCAGATGGTGCTAGATCAGGGCTGTATGGGGGCTGTGGCATCACTTCCCAGCCAAGCTCCAATAGTTTCCCGCGAGTTGCCAAAGATGTGTGAGGCCTTGCATTATCTTGGTGGAAAACTACACCTTTCCGATTTGACAATTCTGGCCGTTTTTCTTTGATTTCTTCATCTAGTTTTATTAATTGTTGACAGTAAACATCAGAATTGATCGTTTGGTTCCTTGGAAGCAGCTCAAAAAACACAACACCTTTGTAATCCCACCAAACTGATAGCATGATCTTTTTTGGATGCAATTCAGCTTTCGATGTGGTTTGAACTGGTAAAACACGGTGTACATCTTGGTTTTGAGCAGTGTGGATCGCGTACGGAGTTTGATTTTCGTACAATTGTTTTTCGCCGTGTTTTACCAGGTGCGACACTTTGAAATTATCTGCTGATGATGACAACTTGGTTGTAGAAATGCGTATACAGAATTTACAAAAGTTAATGTGGGAAGGGGTTATATATCAACCTTATTGATCAAGTCAATCAACCACAGGCTCCATCAAATTCAACTACCAAATTGGAAATCAACCTGTGATTACGTTTTAAAAACCTCTTTCTTCACTTCTAAGGTTTTCCCAAACCCCTTTTCATTTTCGATTGTTGTTTAAGGATATTATTACGTTCATTTGTGACGATATTTTGGATTCTTCCAGAAACCAATTGAGATACCATTCGAACATAGTGCAACAGATTTGGATATCGAACGCAGGTTGGCTTATTGGCGTGAGGATATTGGTTTAAATTTACACCATTGGCACTGGCATATGGCTTACCCAAGTGAAGGTAGTCCGCGGCTAATGGAGAAAGACAGAAGAGGGGAGTTGTTTTACTATATGCATCGGCAAATCGTTGCCAGGTAAGATAAAGGATCCAATATTAAAATGTCAAAAATTTTGAATGTTTGTGGACGTATAAACTTTATTGGGCGTTGTTCGAAATCGTTTTCTTCATCAAACTAAGCTGAGTATAAATACAGTAGAGTATCCTGCAAAAATGTGTGAGTTTCGGTAAATAAATATTAAAGATTTTTGTTAATGTAGAGGGTCGACAATCCGGTAGTAGTACCTAGGCATTGTCAATGTTGTAGACTCGTTTATAACATGGTGATTTCTTTTTTTTTAACACTTTAATAGATACAATTTTGAAAGGCTTTCCAATAATCTAGAACGCGCGGAGAAACTTTCCAATTGGTATGTTCCGATTAAGGAAGCTTACTTTCCCAAGTTGGACAACTTCACAGGGAAGAACATATATCCAGCACGTCCGAAGAATATGGTTCTTGATGACATTAAAATAGTCCCGAACAATGTCGAAATAGAAGTTGCTGATATCGTTCGTATGAGAGACAGGATTTTCAAAGCAATCGACTTGGGTTACGCCGAAGGAGTAAGTGTCAACATCAGATATAACTTTTTAAAATAATTCCATTTATGAACTATTGGTGTCTTTTTAAATAAAAATGTTTTCGTTATACACATGACCTTTTACAGAAAAATGGGGAGAACATAAAATTGGATAACGTCACCGGTATCGACACTTTGGGCAATATGGTGGAATCAAGTGACCTTTCTCCAAATCTCCGATACTATGGCGACTTACATGGTTCAGGACACCTTTTGCTTGCTTATATACATGACCCCAAGCACCAGCATCTTGTAAGATGGAGATAGAAAATACATCCTTCACTTCATATTAAATAACGCTTACATTTTTCGAGGAACCAATGGGAGTTATGGGTGATACTGCAACTGCAATGCGAGATCCTGTTTTCTATCGTTGGCACAGTTACATTGATGAGATCTTCTTTCGATTCAAGGAAGCTCTTCCGCCATACACTGTCGAACAAGTAAGAATTACAAAATTAATAACTTCCTACTGTTCATCGTCCCAATTTTCCTGCAGCTCGCCTATCCTGGAGTTAAAGTAACCGCCTTAAATGTTAGGACGAAGGGTGAAGATTCGAAAAATGTGCTTCATACTTTCTGGAACAAAACAGACGTCAATTTGATTAACGGTTTGAATTTTGACGACAATACTGGGGAGGTTTTCGTTCGATACACTCATCTGGACCAACGAGATTTCAATTTTGAAGTTATAGTCGAAAACGAAGGACGAGAGATTAAAGAAGGCATTTGCAGGATGTTTATGTCACCTGGATGTGATGAAACAGGGAAGGATTGGGAGAGGTTCATAGATCAAAGGAATATGTTCATTCAGCTGGATAAATTCAGAGTTACGTGTAAGTATTGACTTTCATTATAGTTTTTATCAGCTCAATATATCAAAAAGGGAAACAAGAAAGACTGTAGAAGTTTCACAAAAATTAGCGTCGTAGCTTTTTGTGTGCTAGGATTTTACGAGATAGGTTTAAAAGCCAGTATGAACCCTGGAAGAAACATAGTGGATTCAGATCAGGAAGATCGCTTATCAACAATTTGTTTTGCACAAAACTAATGGAGAAAACAATAGCATATGGAAGCCAGTTACATCTGATTTTCGTTGTTGATTTAAGAAAAGCATATGACATGGTCCAAGTAAAAAAACTTGGGATTCTTTGAAAGGAAACATACATCCCCAAAATACCAACGCGATGAAAACCTTCTATAAAGAAAACATCAGTTGTATCGAGACACAACAAGAGCTTTCAGAATACTTTCAAAGAAATAAGGGTCTGAGACAAGAATGTTGCCTGGCTCCTACGCTTTTCGAGATTCATATACAAACATTGGTTCCTAAAATGTAAAAAAATAGGAGTCTAAATTGGAGAAGGAAACCTTACTACCTTATTATTTGTTGACGACCAGGTTGTTCTGGCGAAAGATGCTGAAGATATGACATTATGATTAGAAAGCTGATGGAAGAATTTAAAAGGATGAGGTCTAAAAATGAACATGGAAAAAACTGAATTATGACAATAGGATGCACAGGAAAAGCCTTGGACATTGTTGGTCTACACACATCTTGGAGTTACCCTAACAGAGGATGGAAAAGATGAGAGAGGACATATTGCAAAAAGTGGGAGGAAGAGTAAATACGAATCAGTTAAACTCAATATTATTGAATAAACATATTCAGAAGAAAAAAAATACATATTCAAAAACAATACATACGTCTCAGAAGTATGCATCATAAAAAGGTACGTGCAAAACCGAATAAATGATGTTATTGGTGGCGAAACTGTAGGCTCACATTATAAGATTACACAAGAACGGACAGAATTAAACAAATGTTGAATGTAGAAAAAAGTGTAGAAAACACAGATACTATAGAAAAAAAGCAACTCTCTTGTTACGACCATATGAGACGAATGACTGAAGATAGATTACCGACTCAAATCTGGGAATGGATCCCAAAGAGAAGAAAGAAAAGAGGTATGCCAACGAAGTCGTGGGACCAAGGAATTCACATAGCTATGGACAGAAGGGACATTGAAGAAGAGCCGTGGAGGAACAATTTTTAAAAATCATGTGAAACGAATATACAGTGTACATTTTGGTTCTCAACGATACGGATCGCGTACGGAGTTTGTTTTCGTACGGGTATTTTTCGTCGTAATTTTCCAGGTGCGACACTGTTTAATTATCTGCTTATGATGACAATTTAGTTGTCGAAATACGTATACAGAATACGAAAACTAATGTGGCAAGGGGTTATATATCAACCTTCAGCGATCAAGTAAAAAGATCGTTGGCCAAAAATCTGATTATAAAAATTTCATTTGAGAAAGTACATATTGTTTGGCAAATTTTAGCATTATTTTTGGCATAATCTAATTGTTTAGGTTCGCATTTCCCAAACTGCGTTTTCGCTTTACGTCTGGAGTTCCACAAGGCTCAAATTTAGGCCCAATATTCTTTTTAACATAAAAACGCTAGTAAAAACTGTAAACTCAAGTATGGAACTTTGTATAACTTGGTTTTTTAAATCTTTTCTTAATGTAATGATAAATATCATTCAGTTACAGTGCAGCTGAGTACAAAGATTAGTTTCCAAAACATATATCTTCATAAATGAAGTAAATATTTAAAATACCGAATGCATTTTGCGTATTTTACTCCGGGCGTTCTGCAGGGGTTAAATCTCGGCCCTACTTTTTTTAACATCACAAATTTTATCAAATATGCTATCATTTATGCTAATAATAATTATCTTTAACTTATAGTACACCCAGGTACAAACAACATCACCAGAAAATCGAGGGATTCGACAGTAACAGTGCCATTCGAAGAAACTTTCTACAAGTACAGCAACAAGACGCGAGACAGTTCAAGCAAGAATGTGTTTATAGGATGTGGTTGGCCTCACCACCTGTTGATACCCAAGGGAGTTGAACACGGCTTCCCCAGCCAGTTGTTCGTGATGATTTCTAATTATGAACAGGATAAGGTCAGAAACTCTCTTGGTTATGTTTTAACTTAAAAATTGTTTTTAGGTCCACGATAGTCAAAATAGTTACAGTGAGAGTTACTGCGGAGTGAAATCCAGCAAGTATCCCGACAGCAAAGCTATGGGATTCCCATTCGACCGTCTGCCGAGAAATGGTGTCACAAGTTTAAAACAATTTTTGACCCCCAATATGTTCGTTCAAGATTGTAAAATTGTGCATCAAAATCAAATTGTTGTTTAATTAGATTCTGAAAAATTAGGATTATTGAAATAGAATTTGATGCCAAAGTCTCTATTGTAATATGCTTTTCTTGTATTATTTTTTGAAATAAAATATTTTTTTTAAACTTGGGTTTTTTTTAATATCCAAAAAGTTAAACGTGATGAGATATTTTGAGAATATTTGAGAACATTTTGACTGGCTTGACGCCTGTTCAAAAAAAAAAAAAAGATGGAAGATCCTGTAAGATGAACTGATGGTAAAGTATGTTTCAAATTGCGCGGTTTTTTTTAAGAATAAATAAAATATAGATGGCGCACTGAATTTGTCTGGGTATGTGGGCATTTAAAAAGTGTGACGTATGACATTTATGAAAATGGCTTCGTACGCGGTACAACAACGCGTTCAAATTGTTAAATTATTTTATGAAAATCAGCGTTCTGTGAAAAGAGTTTTTAGAAAAATACGTGAATTTTATGGTTTACATAATCGTCCATCTGAAAGCACTATTGGTCGAATTATTAAAAAATTTCAAGAGACCGGTTCCGTGGAAGATCAAAAAAGTGAAAAATACAGTCGTAGTGGTCGTTCACAAGAAAATATTGGTCTGGTTGATGAAAGTGTTGCTGAAGATCCTGAAATGTCCATTAGACGACGTTCACAACAACTTGGACTTGGATCAACAACATGGTGTATTTTACACAAGGATTTAGCTCTGAAGGCATATAAGGTCCAAATAACACAGGAACTGAAGCCATTAGATAATTTAAAACGTCGTTCATTTGTCAATTTCATCAATGAGCAACCAGCTGATTTTTCTCAAAAAATAATGTTTTCCGATGAGGCGCATTTTGAATTTGGAGGCTATGTTAATAAACAAAATTTCCGTATCTATGGGTGAGGAAAATCCACGAATTATTCATGAGAAACCTATGCATCCTAAACGAGTTACTGTTTGGTGTGCATTATGGTCAGGTGATGTAATTGGACTTTACTTCTTTGTAAATGCTGCTGATGAAGCTGCAACTGTCAAAGGTGATAGATATCGTCGGATGATAACCGAATTTTTGTGAGCCGAATTAATGAATATTGATCTAGAGGATATGTGGTTTCAACAGGATGGCGCTACACCTTACTTAGCACACGAATCGATTAATTTACTCAGAGAAAAATTTCCTGGACGTGTAATCTCAAGAAACGGTGATGTTAATTGGCCACCGAGATCATGTGATTTGACACCGTTAGACTATTTTCTTTGAGGTTATGTGAAAAGTCAGGTTGATAAAAACAATCCACAATCAATTCCTGCTTTGAAAGATGAAATTATTCGTGTCATTGGTGAGATAGAGCCTCAATTATGATAAAATGCCATTGAAAATTTAAACGAAAGAGTGGACGTCTGTAGAGCTGCAAGAGGAGGCCATTTGGCAGATATTATTTTTCGCATATAAATGTCGTAACTGATACTTCAATTACCAATAAAAAGTTTTTGAAAGTGAATGCAAATTATGTGTTTTATTTATTCTTAAAAAAAACCGCGAAATTTGAAATTTGAAACGGCCTTTATATATATGTACATATATATTGGGTCTGGGAAAAAGTTCGTGGCGTTTTTTTGAGTAAAATTCAACTGGTCCCCGCATGGCGCGTGGACGAATTCATTTAAACCGAATATGCTCCATTATTATCGACAATGTTTCGCCATTTTTTTGGTAGATCCATGATCCCATCGGTGAAAAACTTCTGTGGTTTCTGGTCGAAAAACTGAATCAAGTAGTTTTCACAGGCTTCTTTTGAAACCAACTTAATTCCATTGAGAGAGTTCTGCAGAGGTCGAAACAGATGATAGTCAGAGGGTGCTATATCCGGACTGTAAGGTGGGTGCATCAAAACTTCCCAACCAAACTCTCTCAATTTTTGACGGGTCATCAAAGAAGTGTGTGGTCGGGCGTTGTCATGATGGAAGACAACACCTTTCTTATTAATCAATTCGGGCCGTTTTCTTTCAATCGCCTGGCGTAATCTCTCTAGTTGTGCACAGTAGAGTTGAGAATCAATCGTCTGACCAGTTGGAAGTAGCTCGTAGTGGACGATTCCCCTCCAGTCCCACCATACACACAGCATCACTTTTTTTGGCGTCAATGTTGGCTTAGCGAATGCTTGTGACGGCTCACCATCCTTTATCCACGATCTTTTACGCTTCCGATTATCGTACGTAATCCATTTTTCATCTCCGGTTATTAAACGTTTCAGAAACGGCTCGATTTCATTCCGTTTCAGTAGCGCATCGCAGATGTTAATTCGGTCAATCATGTTTTTCACGCTCAACTCATGAGGAACCCATACGTCAAGCTTTTTTTTGTAACCAGCTTTGTGTAAATGGTTCAAAACAGTTTTGTGGTCAATGCCTAGCTCCATGCCAATATCGACACTGCTGATATGCTTATCTTGTTGGACTTTTTCAAGAATTTCATCAGATTTTTCAGTGATTGGACGACCGGAGCGTGACTCATCTTTCACATTGAAATTTCCAGAACGAAAGCGAGCGAACCATTTCCGCGCAACAGATTTCGATAAAGTACCTTCACCGTACACAGCACAAATTTTATCACAAGCCTGCGCAGCGTTCTTCCCCTTATCATAATAATATTGCAGAATATAGCGAAATTTCTCATTATTCTTCTCCATTTTCAAGTGCGAATAACTTTCCAACCACTGCACCGATTACAATGTTTCTACGCTCAAACTAACGTTCGGAAGGTCATCTAAAAAACGAGCCCTCGGTGGTGTCGCTGTGACTTGTTGTTCTTTAGTTATCGGCAACCAATGCCATCTATCGGGAAAAACGCCACGAACTTTTTCCCAGACCCATATATATATATATATATATATATATATATATATCATGCATCAGGAACTAGGTGTTCATTCTTGATTTTGGCCGCGGGTTCTTCATAGATCCAATGACTTTAGGCAGGTACTGTTCAATATACCACTTAGTTGTGACTGTCTTCTGTGTGTCCAAAACGACGAGTTCCACAATTAAACTCGATTTGAAAAACACAGCTATCATTTTCTTCTTTATAAATCGGGATTTTCTGACAATTACGGGTGTGTCCTCATCATCAAAGACCCAAACTTTGTTTTGAGCTTTGGTCGGCACATCGTAATAGTACAGTCACCTCGTCACCTGTCACGATAATGTTCACATATCGAGATTGTCCCTTATTAAACTTTTTTAGCATCTCCCGGCACCAAGTCACACGTCGTGTCATCTGCTCCTCAGTCAGTCGATGCGGCACCCAGAGAAAACAAAGTTTCTTCACGTGTAAATGATCATGCTGAATCGAACGAACTGCTGGTGCATTTAGGCCTGAAGTACCCTCTATCTCTTGGTAGGTCACTCGCCTGTCCTCGCCAATCATTTTCCTCACAGTAACGTTTTCCTACGTAACTGACGTTCGTGGCCTTCCCGGACTCTCAGCATCCTCCACAGTTAAATTTCCCCATTGGAATTTTCTATACCATATGAATATCGTTGTGTGTTTTGGACAAACATCACGTAGTGCAAGAGTCATTTCTTCGAAGAACTGGTCTATGTTTAAACCACGCACGAAATTATAATGCAAAACTGTCCTCATCCCATTTCGTGACCACGATACCATCGCTAGCACTTTACACTCTCGCTGCTAATGAAAAACTGAGCCCATCGACATGGCGCGGCGGCTACTATGCACATATGAACATGTCTCAACATGCAGCAACAAGCAGCTTCCTACGATTCATTGTTGCGTCATATTGCAAAACTATTTGTATACTATTTTCTAATAATAATGCAATTGCATATGCATTTTAAAATAATGTCTACTACGGGTTTCGAATTAAAAATTTGTTTCACAATCAACTCAAATAACTCAATGATACAGCACCTTCCCGGTAAGTGGACGATTGGGGTTCGATTTCTCACCGAATGGGCAGGATTTTTTCATTAATTTCTGCCTGAATAGAAACTAAGTAATAAGCACTCTAAATTTCAAGTTTCATTAACACAACAACTTAATATAAAAATTAATATTTTAATTTTAATTTTTTTAATGACTTTGTATAGATTGCAAATTCAAACCAATAAACTATATTTTATCAGCACGACAAGTCGTGTAGTTACTTGTTGTTAAGCTAAACCACACCGAGAAAGTTTTCCAAAAGTTCTCAGACGTGTTAATGTTTCATATGTAAACCAAGAAAAATAATCATTTGCAAATTAGAAAGTAGATACAGAGACTTATAAAATAAATAAAAGCACGTGCTAAAAAAACAAATATGACTATATGGCGATTTGAATTTACATTATCTTCACATTGAACGTGACAAGATTGTGCTTTTTAAAGATTCGGAACGCAAAACATCTCATTTCTGTTGAAGAAATTTAACAGTTAACATGCAGCTTTATGTTTTTGGTAGATACATTTTGATAGCAATATGTTTCACTTTTATAGTAAGTATAACATCAATTAATAAGAGAGTTAATTCCTAAATAAATCTGTCTATATTTTTGAGATGCTTTTAATATTTCATGAACAATTGGTTGTTGCAGATATGGGTTATAAAACCGAAAATAAGTAATTGATGACATTTGTCTTCTTTTTCATTATGAAAGACGTACAATACTTAATGCATTAGGTATAGTATATCTTAACAAATCTCATATTGGATGCTTTGAGCAAGGTGCCTTCAGGTAGGAAATCTCTTTTCAATTCCTAGGATGGTTGTAGTTTAGATAACGTAAATACTGAATACTGAGTCCTAATATTACCACATTTTGTAAGTTTAATATCTATCGATAAATAACTGTGCTATTCCTGCTTCCTGGTTTTACAAGACAAACTACCATTACAAACTTTGTTGAAGAAGTACAGTTTGTGAATAGAACTTTAGACAAGACGATGTGTTTTCTACAAACTGTTTTATCACCTACGACACTTTATTTTATTTGTATTTCTAGTACTATTTGACAATACTTGTCCTAGTTCCGGTGCTCCGCGTGAGGCATTACACCGGATGTCCTAACCTTACAATTTCATCTCAACTCTAACTTCTAAATCTAGACTAGTCCTTAAATATCTCATTCTCACCTAATTATATATACATTACATACATTCTGCAAAACTAGTCCTCCCTTAAATATCTTATTTTAATAAAATAAATCAAAATTCCTCCTGAGTGGTTCCTCCAGGTCGAGAGGCCGATGTTCGTCACCTTGGCCATCGGTTCGCACGTCCTTACCATTTGCTCGCTCCGGTGGAAACCGGAGCAAATGCTGCGCCGCCTCGCCTCCTTTAGGGGGCCCCTGAATATCACCTACGACAACATTTTTTTTTCACCTTTTACTTAAACGTATCTCATATATTTCAATGGAATTCCATTTGTGTGCTTTACTTCATCTGGTGTACCGCAGGGATCCAAGTTGGGTCCTCTGTTTTTTTATGTATTTGTTAATGTCTTAAATAGCTTGTTGGATTGTTGTATATTAGTTTATGAAGATGGTCTAAATATCTTCTGTGATTGCTCAAGGCTTTAGGTCGAATTACAATTTATATGCTGATCGATTTTAATTTTTTTTTAGTACAATGCATATTATATTGCAAACGCAATCACATTTCGCATATACGCATGAATAAATATTATTATTATTAAAAATATGATATTTTAAATGTTGATAAGTGTTCCATTCTCATCTATTTCAATATTGCTAACCGCGTGCATTTATATTAAATACTATGTCTGGAAATATATAATTTTAAAAGTCTACGAGTCTTATTTGTCTCCGATTTATAATTTAGAAATTATATCTTCAATGTTTGCATAGTAATTACGAAATATTTTTTCGTACAAGGAAGAAAAGTGGACTTATTAGAACAATAGAATAATAACAGAAGACAGTAATGAGAGAACTTTTATTTCTCAGGTGGAAGTGGAAACACTTATATTACTTTAACTCCATTCAACATTACATACGTTTACTGAGCAAACAGCGATGTCTATATGTAAACATGACTAATTACCAAATAAAGCGTAGTTAATCGAAACTACTGTAAATAAGCTAGCCAGGTAGACTAACTTCTTCGATAAGTTGGGATTGTCGCCCAGTTATATTCTCCTGGTGTCCTTATAGTATTACCATCAAAATGATATTTTATGAATTGATGTATATAATATAAAGTAGTCAGAGAGAACTGTACGTCTATCTGTCGAATAGAAGTAAAAGCACTTATACAGCAACACAGCTACGTAGTTGTTTTCCTTCTCAATTCCATAAATCAAATAGAAAAGTATTTTAAATAAACATAACGTAATGTTTTGTTTTGCTTATACGCGTTCATGAAAATAAATTTATAGCTAGTTGTTTGCTTTCGGAATTCTATAAATCAACCAGAAGATTGTACCGGACGAACTGATCATTGTTGCAGCAAAAGTGTTTGTTCTTTATCTTGCAATTTTTTAAATTTAGTACAGCGAACATTTCTTTTTATTTAAGTAGAATAATTGAATATTTTTTAAGTTTTCCCCTTATTTTTCAGTTGTTTATTTAACTAATTATTAGTTAATCAGCTCTTGAAAAAATGACAGAATGGAATTTAATAGTTTGTGAAATTAAAAAATTCCTTTTTCTCAGTGTAGGCTTCCTGATTCGACGCTGCAAAGAATTTAACAATATTTTAGCTAGAAACCGGAGTAAGTGGTTGTTATGTGGCACCCTCACTATTTACGCAAGCAATTTGTATTTCTCTCCTGTTATTATAACAATAATTCAAGTAAAACATAGTTAGCATCAATGATTTGTAACTGTCACAGAATCTAACCTGGATTTTTCCTAAATTCAATGAAACATTCCAGATTGCTAATCATAGATTATGAGCTTGATTCAAACTTTAAATCAATTCTTCTAAATAAAATTGGTGAGTAAGTTTGATGAGCGTGTTATCTCAAGAAATGGATCAGTCGATTGGCCGCCTCGTTCGAGTGATTTAACGCCTCTAGACTTTTTTCTTTGGGGCTACGTCAAGTCATTGGTCTATGCCAAGAAGAACTCAGAGCCAACATTGAACGCGAAATAGCAGCCGTTTCGGCCGAATTGTGTGGCTGGAATTGAGTCATCGAAAATTGGGTCCAACGAATCGACCGCTGCAAACGTGCCCGCGGTGGCCATATGAACGAAGTCGAGTTCCTTTCATAAATGTTTTGATTGTACTTCAACCCGATAATAAAGTTTTTGAAATATCTCAAATGGTCTGCATTTTACTCTGAAGAAAAGTTGTCAAGTCCTTATTGGAAAACCCTTTATAACACACTTATATTATTCATAGCTGCTGTTGCGTAGCGCAAAATGGATAAGACTGACAAAATGTCTGCAGCATGACGAAAGTTTTCACATTTGTCTCGAAGCGCAACATACGCTGTGCCGAAAAGATGTTCTTATATCTAGAAAATGACCGTTCGACATCTACGGGTGTGTTACGCATAATTAAAATAATCTTTAGAAATAGATAACGGATTTATACACGCACCATCACAAATTTGTCATAATCTAATAAAACCAAAATCTTAGTTTATAACACTGTCGAACTTTTTTTTACAATGCACATATTTATTATATCACCTGTAACGAATTGCAGTGAGTGTACATCGTTCACAATTTGCATTGACTCCATTAACGACGATCGGAAGTATTCTCAAATCTTTTCTGGCTTTCATTAATTTCTGCAGCTTCCTTAGGTTTGAATCGTATAACCACATATTTCATTTGTCATAAATTCTGTCAATAGTAGCCGCTTCCAGCCATGTTCCCTAACATGTGAGAATTGTGCCTGGTGGTTCAGGAATGCCGGGGTACCGCCTGTGGAATTCTCGGATTTGCTTGGGACATTTCAATAACACTCTTTTGGTATTTAAAATTATACGTTCGCCTTGTATAAAGACTCACTAGGTACTAACTTATAATTATACACTTCATCTGTTTTTTTACATTACACTGCTGGGGACGCCGTATATTCAGTACGAACCTGGGCTGCGGGAAAATATCCCAACTCTGTTCATTATTTCTATTTATTCTCTTAATCCAATAATTTCATTAGTTCTTAATGTTTTCCTCTTATTTACATTTACAGATATTTGGAAGACAGGTTTTTGACCGAATAAATAATCTCGTATGCGTATTTCACCCCTATCCCTATCTTGTAATTGGATTAATTATTGCTTTCCGTTTTCTTATGCAAAGGAGATTGTAACCTGCATTACACTTGTTCCATAATGCTCTAACAGACGAAACTAGTCGCAGCCATGATCTTAAAAGGCTTGAATAAACTCGTACATACAGAAAAGAGGAGGACTAGGAGGAAGTGAGCTAAAAGACCTGAATAAGGTTGTACATACATCTATTTATAAATTTTCTTGAAGACTTCTGAGTTCTTCCTTTTTTGTGTTGGATATTTTGTCTTCATTGCTTAAACTACAGTTGATCGGATAGTTCTTCTATGAATTCCCAGTTTTATACCATTGGTCAATGGCCAACTTCTAACTAAATTGTGTTTTGTAGATTATTCCTTCTTCGGTATATTATTATTTCATAATATTAACATAATTATATTTGCTTATGTAAATTATTACGTCTTAATTGTAGCTGTGCTGTAAGTAGAAATTTGCGAGTATATACATAGTATATATATATATATATATATATATATATATACTACGTATTAACTATTATTTTCATTTTTTTAATGGATTTGTATAGATTACAAATTCAAACTAATAAACTATACTTTATCAGCACGACACGTCGTGTAGTTACTTGTTATTGAGCTAAAACACACCGAGAAAGTTTTCCAAAAATTCTCAGACGTGTTAATGTTTCATATGTAAACGAACAAAAATAATCATTTGCAAATTAAAAAGTAGATACAGAGACTTATAAAAAAACACGTGCTAAAATAACAAATATGACTATATGGCAATTTGAGTTTACATTATCTTCACATTAAACGTGACAAGATTGTGCTCTTTAAAGCTTTGGAACGCAAAACAGCTCATTTCTGTTGAAGAAATTTAACAGTTAACATGCACCTTTATGTTTTTGGTAGATATATTTTGATAGCAACATGTTTTATTTCTATAGTAAGTATAGTATCTGTTAATAAGTAAGTTAATTTTTAAATTTTTAAATCTCTATGTTTTTGAGATATTTTTAATATTTTATGAACAATTGGTTGTTGTAGATGTGGATGATAAGACCGAAAATAAGTACTAGATAAGACATATGTTTTCTTTTTGATTATGATAGATGTACAATACTTAATGCATTAAGTACAGTGTAACGTATGTTAACAAATCTCTTTTCTATTCCTAGGATGATTGTAGTTTATATAACATAAATACTGAGTCCTAATATTACCAATTTTTGTAAGTTTAATATCTATTAATAAATAACTGTGCTATTCCTGCTTCATTATGGTTTTACGAGACAAACTATCATTACAAATTTTATTGAAGAAGTACAATTTGTGAGTAGAACTTTAGACAAGTCGATGTGTCTTCTACAAACTGTTTTATCACCTTCGACAACATAGGTAATTCAGTACATCAAAATGAATTGGATAGTTATGTTCTTTGCTCAAGTTTTACTTGATCTTATATCATATATTTCAATGAAATTCCATCTGAGTGCTTTACTTCATCTGGTGTACCGCAGGGATCCTAGTTGCGTCCTCTATTTTTTTATATATTTGTTAATGTTTTGAATAGTTCGTTGGATTGTTGTACATTAGTTTATGAAGGAGGTCTAAATATTTTCTGTGATTGCTCAAGGCTTCAGATCGAATTCCAATTTATATGCTGTCGATCGATTTTCATTTTTTTTTAGTACAATGTATATTAAAATGCATATTTCATTGCATATGCAATCACATTTCGCCTATATATATGAATAAATATTAATATTAACATTATTATTAAAAATATGATTTTTTAAATGCCGATAAGTGTTCCATCTTTTCTTATTTCAACATTGCTAACCGTGTGTTTTTATATTAAACACCATATCTAGAAAATATCATTTTATTTTATCATTTTATTTATAGAGAAACGCCCATTCTGGACGTATTTCTATCAATACATGGTTCGAATTGATAATTCGCTGTCGGTAGGGATCAGTATTAACTGTTTCACCAGATTTCAACAGTTCGTAATACACCACGCCACTCTGGTCCCACCAAACACAGAGCATTGTCTTGCGACCAAAACAATTTGGCCTTGGAATCGATAGGCCGGCTTCGCCAGGTGATAACTATGATCTTTCGCGCATAGGGTTTTCGAAATAAATCCGTTTTTCATTACCCGTCACTATCCGATGCAGAAATGATTTCCGATCACACCTTTGAAGTAGCATTTCACAGAAGATTTTTCGGTTTTCCATTTGCCTGTCATTCAATTGATGTGGCACCCATTTTTCTAATACAAAAGATGGGAAAATGGATGTCACCATTTGCCTTAGTCGGTCGTTAATCGTTTTTTGGGCCATATTTATCGCTTTCGTCAATTGTTTTTGAGTATGGGTTGGGTCTTCATCCAATAACTCCTCCAGTTTCCCATCTTCAAGCTTTTTCGGGCTACCAGAACGTTCTTTGTCTTGCACATCGAAATCACCACTTTTGAATGGTTGAAACCACGCCGCACATGTTTTTATGGTTGGAGCATGCTCACTGAAAGTTTCTACCAGCTAACTATGACTTTCAACGGTTTTTTTCTTTTGATAATGTTTGCCGCAAATGTACTTTTTCAGGCACGAAACTCGACATTTTTAAAGAGGTACTAATCTATGACGGTGTTGCTTTCGCAAAATATAACATGTATGGCTTTGAAGCTTTATGTCAGTAGAATAAAATGACATATGTGTCAAATTATAGCATTACATACTTAAGCCTAGCGACATCGGTAATGACTTTCCGGTACACCTGGTATGCAGCAGTTGTTTCCCTTTGGAATTCTATAAATCAAATAGGAAAGTATTTTAAATAAACATAAAGTAATGTTTTTTTGTGCCCATACCCGTTTGTGAAGATAAATTTACAGCTAGTTGTTTCCTTTCGGAATTCTACAAATCAACCAGATGATTATATTGAAGGAACTGATCATTGTTACAGCAAAAGTATTTGCTCTTTATCTTATATTTCTTTTAATTTACTCCAGTTAACATTTTTTTTATTGAAGTACAATAATTTAATATTTTTTAAGTTTTCTCTTTATTTATCAGTTGTTTATTTAATAAATTATTAGTTAATCAGTTCTTGAAAAAATGACAAAATGGATTTTAATAGTTTGTGGAATTAAAAATTTCTTTTTTCTCAGTGTAGGCTTCCTGATTCGACACTGCAAATAATTTAACAATATTTTCGCTAGAAACCGGAGTAAGTGGTTGTTATGTGGTACCCCTCACTATTTATGCAAACAATTTGTATTTCTCTCCTGTTACTACAAAAATAATTCAAGTAAAGCATAGTCAGCATCAATGATTTGTAATTACCACAGAATCTAACCTGGATTTTTCTTAAATTCACTGAAACACTCCAGATTGCTAATCATAGATTATGAGATTATGAGATTGGTGAGTTTTATTGTCTAGAATATAATAAATTTAGAATTTTGTTTCAGTTTCTCAGTCAATCGGTAGAGGCGCTCCTTGAAGACTTAGAGGACTTAGATGGTTTAATAGGTGTTTTCAATTATGCTCCTCCAATTGAGAAGCCTGAAGACAATTATCATAAACCAGACAAAGTAAGCGTTAAGGATTAGTTAGATTATTTTTCATATTTTTAAAAATTTAGGGGTACCAAACGCAGTTCCTTTGTATTTCAGAAGATCTTTGATCAAGTACACTGTAATTTATTGTGCTACTTATGGAAACAAATATGGAAAAGGAACAGATGAAATTTCGAAAATAAAAAAAAATATATAGAAAAGTCGAAATGCAATTTATATGTTGTCAATCCATTTTCATTTAATTTTTTAAGACAATCACATTTCGTATGTACATACAGATGAAAAATATTGGTGTTATTACTAAAAATACGATGTTTTAAACGTCGATAAGTGTTCGGTTCTTACTTATTTCAAAATTGCTAACCGCGTGCTTTTATATTAAAGATTATATGTTGAACACATCATTTTAAAGATTTGGGAGTTTTATTTTGTTGTTAGTTTCACAATTTAGACAATATATCTTCAATATTTGTAACATAACAACGAAATCTCTTTGGTACAAGGAAGAAAGTGGATATATCACAACAAGAAAATAATAGAGTAAATAAAGTAATGAGAGAATTGTACGTTTATATCTCACATAGAAATGAAAACACTTACATATATTGTTTCAACCCCATTTAATATTGTAATATGTGTATGTTGCTTAGCAAACAGCAACATCTGTATATAAACATGTCTAGCTGCTAAATAAAGCGTGGTTAATCAAAACTACTCTAAAAAAGATAATCAGATAGTCGTTAAGTTGGGATTGTCGACAAGTTATACACTCCTGGCGTCTTTATCAGTAGTGTTACTATCGAAATGATATTTTATGTATTCGTATATTTTATATATATACACAGTCTGTCGCAATGAAAACCGAACTTTTCTAAAATAGTAATTCTTAGTGGCGCCATCTTTTAAAAGCAATGCGTCGGTATGGTAGATTTTTCACCAATGTTATGTCAGAAATCATGACATTTGCGTCATTAGAAGCAGAAAAATTGCGCATAAAGTAACAGTGTGTATTTGGCATTGTAACATCGAACTTGTGCGTGAATTGATCAGAAATGAGCCGAAATCCTCGTTGCGATACATGGGAATGGAACTAAATATTTCCAAAGATCAAATTCATCCCATTTTGACACGGCATTTGGGACTGAGAAAGATTTGTGCTAGGTTTGTACCACGCAAGTTAGCTGATGATCAAAAATTGCTCCGAATTCAACATTGTACAAACTTGATTAGAGATTCAAAAAAGGACGAATACTTCAGGAATTCTATTGTAACAGGTGATGAGACGTGGTGTTTTCAATATGATCCAGAGACCAAGTGTCAAAGCTCTGATTGGAAGCATCCAAGCGAAGAAAGACCGAAAAAAAGCCGTTTGGAGAAATCAAAAGTGAAGACAATGTCGATTTGTTTTTATGATTCGAAAAAAACAATCAATGCTGTATATTATCTTGGTGTTGTGATGTGTTACTATCGTACAAATGGTAGCCGGTGTTCGTTACATGATAATGCACCATCTCGTCGCTCGACGTTTATCACTAATTTCTTAACTACAAATGGCATTTTAACCATCAATCATTCACCGTGTTCACCGGATTAGGTCCTCTGTGATTTCTGTCTATTTACAAACTACATTTGCCGACAAAAGGACAGCGTTAAGTCGACCTCGAAGCCATTAAAAAGCGTCAACAGCGATCTCGAAGGGCATCTCTAAAGATGAACTTAAAAATTAATTCGACATGTTAATTGACTAAGCAAAACATTGTATTGAAGCCGAGGGTGACTACTTTAATAAAGTAAATGAATTTTACCAAATTAGTAAGCTTTTATTTTTATTTTAGAATAGTTCGGTTTTCTCTGCCACAGACTGTGTATAATCCGAAGTAATCAGAGAGAACTATACGTCCATTTTTCAAATAGAAGTAAAAGCATTTATATAGCCACATATCAGGTGCGCAACTAAGTTCTAGCTGTTTTTTTGATAAAAATGTAACTTTATTGTGAAAAAATGTTTACAAATGGATCATTCAAAATATTACCCATCGCTAGCGACAAATTTTTCCCATCTTTCTGGCAGAGCTCGAATACCGTCACGGTAGAAGTGTTCGTGAGGCTATCCACGAATCAGGCCATTTTGAGATGTCTTCATATGAGCGGAACTGCTGATTAGCCAGACCATGTGCCATCGAACGGAACAACTAATAATCGGACGGCGCAATATCTGGGGAATATGGCGGGTGGGGTAGGACTTCCCATTTGAGCGATTCTAAGTATGTTTTAACGGGTTTGGCAACGTGAGGCCGAGCGTTGTCATGCTGTAGAATCACTTTTTCGTGCCTCTGCTCGTAATGTGGTCGCTTTTCGCGCAGTGCTCGGGTCAATCGCATCAATTGAGTTCGATACCGTTCCCCAGTGATGGTTTCATTTGGTTTCAACAGCTCATAATAAATAACACCACCCTGGTACCACCAAATATACAGCAAAACCTTCGCAGCGTGAATATTCAGCCGAACCGACGATGTAGAAGCATGACCGGGCAGTCCCCATGATTTTGTTCTCTTTGAGTTGCTGTAATGAATCCATTTCTCATCACCCGTAACGATGCGATGAAGTAAACCCTCCCTTTCTTTCCGCTGGAGCAGTTGTTCACAGGCGAAAAACCGACGCTCAACGTCTCTTGGCTTAAAATCATAAGGAACCCAAGTTCCTTGTTTTTGAATCATTCCCAACGCATGCAATCGCTGGGAAATGGCTTGGCGGGTAACTCTTAATGCTGAAGCAAGCTCTTTTTGTGTTTGGCACGGATCCTTATCGAGCAATGCCTCCATTTCAGCGTCTTTGAAGGTTTTTGGTCTTCCTTCACGCGAACGGTCGTCAACATCGAAATCACCGTCTTTGAAGCGACGGAACCAATTACGGCACATTGTTTCACTTAGAGCAGCATCTCCGTAAACTTTTTGTAGTTCTCGATGCGCTTCAGTCGCCGTTTTCTTCGAATGAAAGAAGAAAAGCAACACTTCCCGTGAATGACGATTATTTGGCACAAAATCAGATATTTTCACACAACTAAAAGTATATGACGCAAAAACAAAATCACTAATGTGTCAAAGCGGTTTGTTTACCATATGTCTAAGCTTGGTTCATGACGTTTTGGTTATGTCATAATCGACCAGCACTTACTACTGGAGCCATCTCTTGAGAAACAGCGAGAACTTAATTGAGCACCTAATAACTACGTTGTTGATTCCCTTCGGAATTCCAAATAGAAAAGTATTTTAAGGAAACTTAAGTTTTTGCTTATTTCTATATATTTATGTTTTTTGTCTAAACACGTCTGTTTAAATAAATGTGTAGCTAGTTATTTTCTTTCGGAATTCCATCAATCAACCAGAAATGTATGTATATTGAATGAACTTTTTGTCATTGTTAAATTAAAGTATTTATCCCTCATCTTGTATTTATTGTAATTTAGTTCAGTTGAACATTTTTTCGTCGGAGTAAAATAATTTAATATTTTTTTAAGTGCTTTTCCCTATGCATCATTTGCTTATTTAATTAATTATCAAGCGAATCAACTTATGAAAAAACAAACAAAATGGCATTCAATAGTTTGTGGAATTAAGAAAGGCCTTGCTCTCAGTGCAGGCTTCCTGATTCGACGCTACAAAGAATTTAATAGTATTTTAGCTAGAAATTGGAGTAAGTGGTTGTTATACGATGTCCCTCACTATTTATAAAAGCAATTTGTGTTCCTCAATTTCTTGTTATTACGAAAATAAATTAAAGTAAAGCAAGTCAGCGTCAATGGTCCGTAACTATTTTTTTCCCTTAAATTCGATGAAATGCACCAAATTGCTAATCAAATATAAGATTTATCTGAACTTTGAATCAATTTTTCTAAATAATATTTGTGAGCTTTATTGTCTAGAAGATAATAAATTTTGAATTTTGTTTCAGTCTGTCAACAAGTCGCTAGAAAACCTCTATAAATTCGCAAATGATTTAACAGGTGTTTATGATGCCCCTTCTCCAAATGGGAGGCGTAAAGGCTATACACCTACAAACCTTAGGGTAAGTGTTAAAAATTGTTTACATTTCTTTTTTATATTTTCTTGAGAAATTTAGAATTGCAGATAGCAATCTGAACAACGTGTTTAACGGTGGTCTGTTTTTATAACGACGCGACGTAAAAGCATATTTTTCATTAGATATCGTTCAAGTTTACATGGTTTTTCGTTAGTGCTCACAATGAACCTAACTAGAATCTCGATATTTCTGAGTACACCTTCTTGTTAAACGTGATATAAACGCATCGACTTTATAATAAACTAGAATTTTGATCGGATGGGCTATAATATTCTGTGCTACTGAGAAGAGTATGGAAAAGGCACAGAAGAAATATCGAAAATAAAAAAAAATGAAGACATTCGGAAGGCTTTAACACAAAGCAAGAATCCTCGAGTAACAAAAACAAAATCAGGATCATCTACACAGAAACTGCGTGGTCGACAGTATAGAGGGAGTGGATCGAATATATCAGGTTGTTACATATGAAATGTCCGATTTTGTAAGGGATAAAAAAAGTCTAAATTTAAAAAAATACAAATATTTATTCTGCAAAATAGTCTCCATTTACATCAATAGTTTATTGCCAACGGCCTGGAAGCTGAAAAATTCCCTTTGAAATGAAATCTAGGTTTTGACGGCTCACATATTGCTCAAACACTGCTATCACAGACTCCCGGTCAGGGAAGTCCCTATTTTTTAAATGATTATCTAAACTTCGGGAAAAATGAAAACCAGTTGGCAAAAGTTCAGGTGAATAAGGTGGGTGAGGGAGAATTTCGTAACCAAATTCCGAAAGTTTTTGGATTGTCTGCCGTGCAACATGAGGTCTTGCATTATCATGAAGAAGTATGGGTCCATGTCTATTGACTAGTGAGGGCTGCAAGCGGCTCCATTTTCCATGCATAATTTCCAGTTCGGCACAATAGGACGCTGTCGTGATGGTTTCACCAGGTTGCAAAAATGAATAGTGAATAATACCCTTACTGGTCCACCATACAGTCACCATAATCTTTCGCGGGTGAAGTGATGCTCGTGCATGCTGTCTTGGTGCTTCACCTCGATCTAACCATTGTCCTGACCGTCTCCGATTATCATAAAGTATCCACTTTTCGTCACACGTTACCACTCGATGAAGAAACGGTTCAACTTTCTGTCGATTAGCCAAAGAGGTAGCCACCTCTAATCGACGGAGCTTATTGGCTTCCGTTAATTGGTGCGGCACCCATCGATCGAGTTTCTTCACTTTGCCAATCGAAGAAAGGTGACGACTAATGGTGGCAATGGACACTTGAAATATTTCTGCAAGGCTACGCACTGTTGTCGACGGATTACTTTCAACTTCTACACGCAGCTCGTCGTCATTAATGGTGTTACGCGCATAGCCGCGAGGCTCATTTTCCAAATCAAAATTTCCCTCGCTGAATTTTTTAAACCATCGCCGTAATGTGCGTTCATTACACGTGGTTTCACTGAACGTCTGGTTAATTTCTCGCGTTGCTGCAGCTGCATTTAATCCCTTTTTAAATTGAAAGAGGTAAATTGCCCGAATATCTCTTGCCGACAGGATTTCCATAGGCGAGACAAGGACAGGTGTATTAATCTTTCCAAGAAATGGAACAGGTACACACTTCAAAATAAATACCCTTTTCTACAAATACAATAATAATTTTCACCAAAAACATACACGTCTTCACACAGGTGCGATTCAGTTCAGACTCAAGGAAAAGACGGACATTACATTTGTAACAACCTGATAGAATAAGAAGGTCTGGTCAAAAACTAGTGAAACAGAGTCAAGATTGCATTGAGGTTAAAAATCAAAGACAACTTCAACAGAGCTGTGCAAAGAGGCTCCGAGAAACAATAAATCTAGAAAGATGGTAGTGGAATAGGTTCTATACTCAACTCTGTATCTATTTAAGATATGTTTTCTTAAAATCAGTTTAACTATTTAAATATCAATTGAGCTTAATGCATCGTTGACTCTTCCATTACAATGTTGCATTGCTGTCTGCAAATTTTTGTTGTATTTAGTGCCGTAAAATGTAAATGATTTTAGACAACTCCTGCACACATAGACCCATCAGTAGTGATTAAGAAAGTTAAGCAGTCACTTCTTAAGAAAGTTTTGTCGTTTAAAGTAAAGGTACATTTGTCATTATTTGTATCAGAACATTCCGATGTTGCTTCGGAGCTAATAGAAATATTTTTAGGTAAGTAAATATTCAAATTTTGTATATTTTCCATTTACATACAAGTACAGCAAATATTTTCTTTACGGTCACTTCTTAAAAGCGGTCAGCTCTACTAGCAACCACTTTTCTAGTTCTCACCAACTATATAGAAAAATACATATCAACGTTCCTACCAATATTGGCACGCCTCAAAAGCGGTGGCGGTCACTTTATTGAAATTTATTTTTGGAAAAATACCTACAATTTTACCACTCACTAGCTGTCACATATTGTTTTGTCAACGACGACATATAATATAAATCTAACATTTTTTAAACACAAGGACATCTTTGCAGCACGACCTACGTAGCTCTCCGAGATAAAGGTTGAAACTTACGTCATGCTGTAGATATTTTGTCAGTCTTATCCGTTTTTAGCTAAGCAAAAACAGCTGGGAATAATGTGTGTTATTTATAAAACAAAACATAAATAACGCATGCATCGTCTGTTCGTACACTTGCCTTACTACGACCCTGGCCCATGGGAAAAATATTCCAACTCTATTTATGACCTCTTTTGTTAGCAAAATACATCACTAGACTTGCTATATCTTCATGTCCGTTAAAGCTAAAATGTTTAGGTCTAATTTTTCATGCATTTTATGTGATAATTCTCTTCAGAAGGTTTAATTTGGTTGTTTTAAATTGTTTTACGATTGTTGGCGTTTCTATATGGTTTGTGGTTAGAAAATCAATGTACACTCAAAGAATTGTAATATACTGTAAAATGTTTTATAATAAATAATATTTCTCCGGATCTATAACAACCCATTTTAAAATTTATAAGTGTTTTAGCTATTAAATATTTATTTGTAATTTTTCGCGTTCAACTTCATCCTAAGAATCGAATTGTCTTATAAATAAGTCTGCAGAAACGAGTGCGCACTCATTGGCGGCAAAGATATACTTGGAAAGCGGTCGGATATACCTGAAGTCGAGATTCATATGCGTATGGTATGTGTATGAATGCTGGACTAGATTGATGATGGCAAATTGACGGCGTTCTTTGTTATGTTCGACGAGTGTTAATAGATTTCTTAACCGATTTTCGACATTAGAATACATTGGCACTTTAATGTACGAGGGAGCGTTTTTATATTCGCGGAATGGGGGACAAGGGGTGGAAATAAAAAAACCTAATTATTTTTCTTTTTCAATATATTCACCTGCAAGACGGATACATTTTTTACATCTTTCAATTAATTTATTTATACCCTCATAAAAAAATGATTTCTCTTTATCTGCAAAATACGCCGAAACTGCCTCCTTGACTTCATCATCGGCAGTAAATTTTTTACCCCGCAGATCTTTTTTCATTTTCGGAAACAGGTAATAATCACTCGGGGCCAGGTCTGGGGTGTAGGGTGGGTGATTCACAATTTCGAAGCCCACCTCATGCAGGGCAGCTAACGCAACGCGGCTCTTGTGGACGGGCGCGTTGTCGTGCAAAAGCAGAACGCCTTTTGTCAATTTTCCCCGTCTTTTCTCTTTAATGGCTTCTTTTAGTCTCTCTAATATTGAAGCGTAATATTCTCCGGTTATACATAGAAACACCTTTATCTTTATAATCAATCAACAATATTCCTTCCGAGTCCCAAAATACCGTTGCCATGAGTTTCCCAGCTGATTGTGACACTTTAAATTTCTTGGGAGGTGCTGTGTCCGTTTTATGCCACTGCATGGAGTCTTGTTTGGACTCAGGTTCATAATGATGAATCCAAGTTTCGTCTCCAGTAACAATTCCACTCAATACACCATCCTTGTCTTCATTGCAGAGGTCCAAAAATGCACGCGAACACTCTACGCGCTGTTGTTTTTGCGGCGGCGTGAGCATTCTCGGCACCCATCTTGCGCTGACCTTAGACATGCCGAGATGATCGTGTAGGATTTTAAAAATTGTTGTATCGGATACTCCAACCATTTCTGCGAGTTGTTTCTTCTTTAGTCGAGCATCTTCGAGTACAATTTGTTCAACTTTTTGGATAAGTGCTGGCGTGGTCACCTCAATGCTCCTGTCCGGCCTCGGGTCGTCTTCAAGGGATTCCCTTCCTTGTTTAAATAAACTATGCCACTTGTACACCATGGTTTTTCCTGGACAAGTGTCGCCGTAAACCAATGACATCTCATTCATTATAGTCGCGACTGATTTTCCTTGCCTGGTAAGGAACTTTATAACGGCACGATATTCGATTTTTTCCATATTTCACTTTTCACTCCTGATTATGTTACTTGGTTGACGATAGAAACTTCGTATTTATACTAATCATGAGTCGATGCACAGGCCACGCCCCCAATGCGCCTACTCACCCCTCTACAACCCGCTCATTCCGCGAATATAAAAACGCTGCCTCGTATATAGTGTACAAGTCTAGTAGACGTACTGAAACGAAAAACTTTTCAGTTACCTTACTATCTTCTCTCCTTATACTGTTTATACTGTTTGTGAAATGATTTATATTAATTCTTCTTTCTTTTAAGATATACCGGATCTGCAAGAATTTATAATATTTGCTAGTCATATACGTTCCAAAATCAGTTCTTCTCTGTTCGACTATTCTTATAGTGTGGCGTTGATGAGCAGACCTGATACACAGGGTATCAAATTTCCAAATAATTTACAACTGTCTCCAGAGAATTACATTAGTAAAGAAGTTCTTTTAAAGGCCAGTAGCGCACCGGTGCTTAGGTCTGGTAAAAGCGTAAGTACATTTTATTTTCCCTTAATGTTTGTTAAAATCTAAAATGTAAATTTTGTATTTCTACTAAATTAATAGTAAAGAGGGGCTAAATTCATTTGTAATTCTGAAGCTTGGTTAAAAGTTGGGATGGCCTATGCAGGAGAATTTTTTGATCGGAATGGAAACCCGAAATAAATCAACATATTGCTTCTAGATTTTACTTTCTTTGGACTTACGATGCTGAAGTACCGTTATGAAATTTTCGTGATGATCTTCCTCAACATCCTCAAAATACTGCTCTGTCGTTGAAATAACTTCTTCATCCAATAAAAACTTCTTGTCAGAATGAAAAAGTTGTAGTTGCAAAAGAATTGAAGAAATTGCTTTCTTCAATTTATCTAGCAAGCTGGTATTATAATGTTCATTAATGTTTTTTTGCCAGGTAGTCTACGAAAATTAACCCCTTTGAATTCCAAATAATTCATAATCAATTCCTTACCTGTCGATGAGCAGTTGCCATTTTTTGGAGAGAGGGAGGATTATGATATTTACATCGTTGTAATTACTGTTAGGATTCAAGAACCTAATTTTTTTACAAAGAATCAGTAGTGGAAATATTATTGGTAATCCTACCCCCAAAAAAATTACAATATTTTTCCATCGACAGGTAGGGAATTGATTACGAATTATTTGGAATTCAAAGGGGTTAATTTTCATAGACTCTCTCTCAAAAAACCTTTAATTCAGATTCATGCTAGATATTGAAGAAAGCAATTTCTTCAATTCTTTTGCTATGACGACGTTTTTTCCACCACCAGTAACAATGAAGAAAAAAGAAATGAATTAACTGAAAAGAAGATTTTATTGGATGAAGAAGTTATTGTAGCAATACAGCAGTGCTTCAAGAATCTTGAGGAAAATCATCACAAAAATATCGTAATGTTACTTCGGGTCCGAAGTTCAAGGCATGTAAAATCTAAAAAGAAAATAATATGTTATATTTAAGAAAAAGTGTGTGTTAAGTTTTGGTAAAATACAGCAAAACTATCGAAATCTGAATGAAATTGAAAAG
Organism: Dermolepida albohirtum; assembly: GCA_031893035.1. NCBI lineage: Eukaryota > Metazoa > Arthropoda > Insecta > Coleoptera > Scarabaeidae > Dermolepida > Dermolepida albohirtum. Next base: position 102,702 of record JAVIWB010001658.1, read on the forward strand.
CCATTGTTCTTACAAAACGAAATATACGTCTTACCCATCTTATATTATGAATTGCAACTGGATTTTTAGGCACCAGTTGACATACCATTTACAAGCACTGAACGTAGCGTAGATGGAGAACGTAAACTAGATTATTGGCGTGAAGATATAGGACTAAATTTACACCATTGGCATTGGCATTTGGCTTATCCTACTAGGGGCAACAACCGGTTAAGAAGGGACAGAAGAGGTGAATTATTTTACTATATGCATCAGCAGGTTATTGCCAGGTGAGGGATTTTTAAAAGTACACTTGGTTAAGAAGTTCCTAAAATAGCATTTGAGTTGAGAGATAACTATACTTTCCTCTATTGTACATGCAATTGTCCGAAAGAAGGAAATGTATAGAAAATTCTTGGCTATCTTATTAGATGTATAACTGAGCTTTGATAATGTTATGCGACTTCTATCATCTTCTAAGATTACAGAATCATTTATTGGCCGAACCTTTTTTTAGGTATAATTTGGAAAGGCTTTCTAACGCACTAAAGCTGGTGAAGGAGCTTTCAGATTGGAAGGCTCCAATTGAGGAAGAATATTATCCAAACTTGAGTGACTATGAAACTGATCAACCGTATGCAAATCGCTCAAAAAATATGAAACTTGCAGATGTCCAAAACAGTCAGTATACAGAAACAATTTCTAACGCTGTTCTTGCAAGGGATAGAGTAAACGGTGCTGTAATGACACGTTTGGCTCGAAATGTAAGTGATGTGCATATATTTTAGAAAATAACTGAATATTTTTGATCAATTCTTTCCCATACTTCTGAGAGAATCGTTTTAATTAGGATTTAAATGTCTAGAAATGCGTGTCAATACTGAGTCCTTATCCACAACTCACAAATCGGTAAATATAATCGATTGGTGTGTCTTTGTTTTGATTTGCAGTCGCAAGAAAATTTATTTCTTACTTTAAAGTAATGCTCAATCAATGTCCAAGTCATTTTCCTTTATAATAGTTGGTATTGGTTTACTCTTCAATTTTTCTTTTGTAGTAAACTCAATCAATTCTAGTTTTCCCTTTAATCTTTTAGAGGAACCTTGCGTTCTTCTATCAGAGCTCTGTATTTAATATTTCTTTGTAATTGTATTGTTGGCTGTTAGTGTTGGTGTTGCCACTTTGTTGAAGATTTTGTTTCTTTTTGTGATATATGTGTAGTTTTGGACAAGGAATCCCATTGAACAATCCAGCTTTTCAGCTTTCAATCTTGTGAAACAAACACACAGTGTACATCTTAGTTCTTAGCGGTGCAGATCGCGTACGGAGCTTGTTTTTCATACAGGTGTTTTTCGCCGTGTTTTACCAAGTGCGACACTTTGCAATTGTCTGCTGATGATGACAACTTAGTTGTCGAAATGCGTATACAGAATTACGAAAGTTAATTTGGAAAGGGGTTATATATCAACCTTCAGTGATCAAGTGAATCAACCACAGGCTCCATCAAATTCAAATTCAACAGCTTTTCTGGTTTAAAGAATTTTGTTTTCCCATTTGTCATTTTTTTTCTTATTATTTTGTTCTTTTGCTTATTCTTTCTTTAGTGCTTTTATTATCAAACAATTGACATTTCTAATTTTGAATTTCTGAGGATTTTCTTTTCTTTCCTTTGCTGAAGTTAAAACAATTCTTTCTCTGCTTCTGGGTTTCCGGGCTGGATACGAAACGTCGGTAGATATACTAGTGACGCGGTTCCAGCCCGGAAACCCAGAAGCAGATAGCATGGACCACGACCGCGGAAGTCTACATACCAAATTAATTCTTTCTCTGTTAATAATTATATATGAACATAAAATTAAACTCTTTACGATAAGAAATTAAAGAAAATTAGTTTTTTTTTGATAAGCCACCGTTCGTTTAACGGAAACACAGAAATTAATTCAAACTTTCTCTACTGGAAAAGGATTCGAACTTTTATCTGCCCCATTCTGGCGTTCTAAAGAAGCTGTACTAACTGAAGGCCTAGTTGGTAAAGCAGCCGCCTAGCAAACGGCAGATAAACGTTCGAATCCTTCACCAATACAGAAATTTTTAATTAATTTTTTAATCGACGATGGCTTAGCAGAAAATACTAATTCTCAATTCTTTCCTTGTTATGTCTCTTATCAGGACGATCTATAATAGCCACACCAGAAATCATCGAAAAAGTACATGATATTGTGTTGGACGAAAGGCGAGTGAAAGTGAGTGAGATAGCTGAGGCTGTGGGGATATCGGAAGAAAGGTTGCGAAACATTTTGCACAAAGAATTAGAGATGAGAAAGCTCTGCGCAAGATGGGTGCCGCATTTGCTGAATGTCGATCAAAACCAAATGCGCAAACGATTTTCGGAGCATCCTTTGGACCGATTTAACAAGAATCCGACCGATTTTGTGCGGCGATTTGTAACCATGGATGAGACATGGGTCCACCACTATACGCCAGAAACGAAACAGCAGTCGAAGCAGTGGGTGGAAGCCGGTGGTTCAGCGCCAAAGAAAGCGAAGTCGATCGCATCTGCCGGAAAAGTCATGGCCAGCGTGTTTTGGGATGCAAATGGAATCTTGTTAATTGATTGCCTTGAAAAAGGCAGAACAGTTACAGGCGCATGTTACTCTAACCTTCTAGACCAGCTGGATGCCAAAATTCGCGAGAAGAGGCCTGGTTTGAAGAAGAAAAAAATCATTTTTCATCAGGACAACGTACCCACACACACGGGTGCGGGTGAAAATTGCGGGATTTGAGGTACGATTTGCTCGGCCATCCTCCCTATTCTCCTGATTTGGCACCCTCAGGCTTCCATCTATTGCCAAATTTGAAAAAATTTGTTTCTGGAAAGCGATTCACAACCAACGAAGAAGTTGAAAGGACCGTAGAAGAATATTTTGGCAGCCTTCCAGACTCTCACTTCCGGGAAGGAATATTGATGTTAGAAAAATGTTGGAACAAGTGTGTTGAACTCAAGTGAGATTATGTAGAAAAACAAAATCATTTTATAAATTTAAATCGCAGTCTTTCATTGTCAGGCCGAGAACTTTTTACCTTGCCCATGTATGTTGAAAAATAACAAAAAAAATGTATGTCCTAATTCATTTGTTTTATTTCTAGTTTCATTTTCCTTAAACTCGTATAAGTCCGTGATTTATTTTCTGTCAAAGGTTGCGTTCCTTTTTTAAGCAGAGGTCCTATGTATGCCAAAACATAAAAAAAATAAATTTGTTAACTGTTTCGTTGTTTTTATTGAAACTTCATCATTGCAGAGAAGAGGGGGTAGCATACGATTAGACGGTATTACTGGTATTGATATCTTAGGTAATATAGTAGAACCGAGCGACTTGTCTCCACATTCAGACTTCTACAGGAGACTGCACGCATCAGGACATCTTCTGGTGGCTGGTATACATGATCCCAAACCTACTGGACCTGTAAGTTAATGATACCTTTTTGAAACGTTTTAAGTAAATGTGAATATTATTTTTCAAGACAACCATTGGTGTTATGGCTCACGTTTCGACGGCAATGAGGGATCCCGTTTTCTATCGTTGGCACAAATTCATCGACAACGTTTTTCAGCAGTTCAAAGGATTCTCACCACCGTACACCGTTGGCCAAGTAAAATTTGCTGATTTAATTCTTGTTTATTATTTTCCTAATCCATTTCTATACAGCTAGAATTTCCGGGAGTAAGGGTAACAGGTATACAAGTCAAACCAAATGAAGGATCGGAGAATGTGTTCTTCACTTATTGGCGTAAGACGAACATTGAGGTAAATTTCGATCCATTTCCTGGTGATCCACCGAAATGGGTCAATGTTAGATACACGCATTTGGATCATCGGCAGTTTTCTTACGAAATCGGTGTGGAAAATGATGACGAAGTCAATAAAGAAGGAGTTTGCAGAATATATATGTCGCCGACTTACGACGACACAGGTGCATTATGGAATTTTGCCGAACAAAGAAAGATGTTTATTGAGTTGGATAAATTCAAGGTTACTTGTAAGTACTTAAATCTTACTTTAAAAATTATATCGCTATTTCGTAATAGTGAAATAGTGATATGCTAACGCACATCCATTTTATTCACAAATAATGGCTTTTTTTCTAAAGTCACTGCCTTTAAACACTCTATGTAGTACTCTATCATGTCCCCCAGGTATCTAAAGCCCTGCACTTGTTCTATTTGATTCCCATCTATTGTTATTTTTACCTGTTTCCTATATTTTGCCATCACCATTACTTTTGTTTTTGTCACATTTATATTCATTCCCCCTCTTTTCAATGTTGTGTTCCATACTGCCAACGTTTCCTGCAGATCTTTTTCTTTCCCACATATTATCGCTATGTCGTCAGCAAACGCGCATTCAGATATTTCAACACTTGTCAGATTCCTGTGCCCAACCAACAACGGTTTTCTAATTGTTTCTCTGACTTCCCTCATTATCTCGTTTATATAGACAATAAACAATAGCGGACTTAGACTACCCTCTTGTCTCACTCCTAGATGTGTTGTGAATTCGTCCGACATACCATTCTTGCTTATCACTCTATTCCTAGTCTGCTTATACATAGCCTTGATTACGTTAACTATTTTATTGCTAGCCCCTGTTTTGTATAGGCTTTCCCATAGTCTGTCTCTTGGTACTTTGTCAAAAGCTTTTTGTAGATCTGTAAATGCTAAATATGCCACTTCGTCTCTTGCTATGGTCCTGCTTGTAATTTCCTTGATCGTAAAAATGTGATCGTGTGTGCACCTCCCCTTGAGGAATCCGCTTTGCCCTTCCAGAATATTTGGTTCTATTACCATTCTCAGCCTCTTTTCAATTATCTTTTCCCAGACTTTCATTACTGTGCTCATCAAAGTTATGCCCCTGTAATTATTACAGTCTTTCCTGTCGCCCTTCTTAAATATAGGCACTATCAGCCCTACTTCCCATTCTTTCGGCATTTTCTCTTCCTTCCATGCTGAGCTGTAAATGTCTAGAAGTATTTCAGTTCCTTTATTCCCCATGTTTTTTAGCCTTTTCTAAGCTTCGTTAATGTTTTTAGTTTTTGAAATAATATCATCATCATCCTCACTGTCGTTATCACGTACATTGGTACTGTGCTGAAATTCACGCGCACATTCTTGTACGCTAATATCCGGATTCTCGGCATGTAAATTATCATCAATTTGTGCATACGATATGTCAGGATAGGGTTTATAGTTCTGACAGTGGCACATCGTCTTCAGCACTGAAGTCTATATCCTCGCAAATATCTTCGGTATTCCACTAACCAAATCCAGTTTTAAGAAAACATTTGTTGATAATTTTAGCGGTTACAGTTTCCCAAGCAATAATGGTCCATATTAAAGCACTGATAATGTTAATGAATTTTTGCTATATGTTCGGTAGATTGACAATGATGACGACTAAAGTCTCTTAACGAAAAGCTTTCTGTAGTTGGTTTTAAAATTATTGATAATCCCTTGATCAAGTGGTTGACAATGAGAGGTGGTGTTTGGCGGCAAACTTTAAACTAATTCTGGTTTTTCTTTGATCCTTATTTTCTTGCTTGTATGTTACTTTACAAATATGTCTGAAGGTTGGGAGTGAAATTATTTATTTCCCGTCATCTGGAGGATTTAAACCATCAGAAAAAGAGCCACCAGATGAGAATTTTAAGAACGACTCCATCAGTTATTCCAAGTGAATCCAGATTACGCAAGTATGTTATTTTTTTATCTACCATCTCGAGGAGAAGTTCATAATGATGTGTCCATATTTTTTTAATATTAATATTAATATTTTACATCTCCTCTCTATTAAACATACTTTTTCCTCAAAAACTGTCGGGTCATGGAAGAAAGCGATCGAGATATTCACGATTACACTTCACTATAGTCAGCTATAATCTAATAAGCGGGAAAGATGTCTTTAGATGTGCAGTGTAATTAGAATTTCATGTTTACAGTATATCCAGGTAGGAACATCATTTCGAGAAAGTCAACTGAATCCCTGGTATCCGTTCCAGTCGAGGAATCATTTTATACCAGGAGCACTACAGAAGATGCTATCGACGAGAATGTTATTCCGGGATGTGGATGGCCGCAAAATTTGCTCATACCTAAGGGAACTGAAAACGGCCTTTCTATCCAATTATTCGTAGTGATTTCGAATTATGAGGAAGATAAGGTTAGGCATGTAGTTATTTATTATATTATACTGACAAGTACTTTACTATATTCAGGTTGAGGGCAGTAATCATTCTCGTAATGAATGTTACTGTGGTGTGCTAGGTAGTAAGTACCCCTACAAGAAGTCTATGGGATTCCCATTCGATCGTCCTCCCAGAAGAGGCGTGACAACTTTGCAGCAATTTTTAACGTCGAATATGTTCGTTCAAGAATGTAATATTAAACATGAGAATAAAGTAGTTGAGTAGAAGGATTCCATAAACAGGATGGTTCGAAGTTTGGTCAATATTGAGTTCTATTTTGTTTTTTTAATGTACTTTTCCTGAACTTTATTTGAATAAATTACATTAGCACACATAAATTTCTGTACTCTATATCTAACACTTGCTTTTGATTAACTTTTGACATCTCAATTCAAAAAGAATCCCAGGATACCCTCCTTTAGCCCAAAAAGTCATGCAAAATTTGCATACAAAGGTAACTAAAGGAAAAACTTAGCAAATATACTGTTCACAGAGAATAATTTTATTCATACGAAAGCTATATACAGTTTCTGTAAATTAAATTATGTTCATGCAAGTATTTAGTTCTTTTACCAAACGGCAAACATACTTTTCGCTTATAGCTTTTCCTAGGGTGTTCAATCGGTGGATAATCTCGTTTGATGCTCCAACAATAGTCAGCTATCATATATACATCTCCTTTGCCTTGATACCGTGCCTCCATGATATTTAAATGGTGGAACTGCTCGCACTGCTTAGAGTGGTCACATTAATACATGCTATAAGAAAAAATTGACGTGTGTAACGGTAAACGTAATTTTGTGTATAGAATATTGTTATCTTCAAGTTTTTATTTTTTAATTTCACTAAAATGAAGATGTTACTTAATTGGTCTTTCCAAATGTAAATGCATTATGATAATTCTCAGAAGGGAGGTCTTAATACTTTATGGCATTTATATTAATTTAGTTAAAGTTATGTGTATTTTCCCCTAATACGAGGGTAGTTTGACAAGTAGTGAGAATGGGAAAGAAAAGCGAATTTTTTAAATACAAAATAATTTTTATTTTTGAATACATTCTCCTAAAAGAGCAATACATTTATTCCAAGGGTGCTCCAATGCCCTTATGCCATCTCTAGAATGCGATTACGGAAGGCTTGCAAAATACTCATTTACGAAGATGATAAGTTCGTCGTTAGACGAAAATTTCTTTCCACCTAGTGCCGTTTTCAATTTTGGAAAAAGGTGGAAGTCGGAAGGGGCTAGATGCGGCGAATAAGGCGCATGCGGTACTAATTGGAAATGCAACTCGTGGATTTTGGACATCGCAACTGTGCTGTTATGCGAGGGAGCGTCGCCTTGGTGAAGCAGAACCTTTTTTGCCATTCCTGGCCGTTTAGCACGAATCTCAACATTTAATTTTTGTAGAAGTTCTGCATAATATTGTCCGTTTATTGTGGCACCTTTCTGAAGGTAATCAATGAGCAAAATGCTCTTTGAATCCCAAAAAATTGATGCCATCACCTTGTTTGCCGATAAAGTGGTTTTCGTTTTCTTTGGAGGTGCAGAACCACGTTCTAACCATTGTTTCGACTGTTGTTTAGTTTCGGGTGTACTGTAGTGTATCCAAGTTTCATCGCAAGTAACAAATCGCCTAAAAAAATCAACCGGATTCCGCTTATAAAGGTCCAAACACTCATTGGAAATGCGCAAACGAGTGAACTTTTGATCAGTCGTAAGCAATCGCGGCACCCATCTTGCCGAAAGCTTGGAAAGGCCCAATTCTTTCGTTAAAATGTGGTGTACGCGTTCTGTTGAAATGCTTACCATATCTGCTATCTCTCTCACTTTACGTCGTCGATCTTGCGTAATAATATTATGGATTTTTATAATCATTTCCTTAGAAGTCACGATTTTGGGTGCTCCAGAGCGCGCTTCATTAACACAGCTTGTTCTACCACGTTTAAATTCATTTACCCGTCTACTTATTGTGGCGGATGATGGAGCAGATTCACCTAATGTTTCCCGTAACTCATCTTTTATTTCGGTAGCTTTCATACCCTTAATTACGAAGTATTTAATCACCGCACGATACTCTGCTTTTTCCATTTTAACAAAACGACGTGTTGCTTCTTTTTCAATCAGCTGTCAACAATAAACTAATCAACCGATTAGATTGGTCATTTCTTGAGCACTATTCCAATGTTAATGAAGCAGTGACAGCTTTTTACCAGAAGATATACTTTGTTATCGATATGTAAGTACCGTTTAAAGTTGCCACAACTTCGACGTACCTGCTACACGAGAGATCGTAGCAAGTATTAAAACTAAGGCATTTTATCACAGAGAATGGATAGCTGGTGGAAATATACTCTATTACAATGAATTTAAAAGGCTGGAATTTCTAATAAAAGTAGTGATTTCGCAAGCATATCAAACTAGAGGGTTTTCCAATAAGAGTGATATGATTTCTTTAAAAAAAAAACACACTTATTGTTAAGAAAATTCAAAAGTTTTGTATTTAATGTGAAGTACAATCGATACAATTAAGTTCTAAATAAAACGTCATTCAAATGGCCTCCACGACTTCATCTGCAGGAACGAATTCGATGAACCCAATTTTCGAGCACTTTTTCCATTAAATCTAGTCATATGCCATGAATGGCACGTTCGATATTGACTTGTAAAGCTTGAAGAGAGTCTGGTTTATTTCGATAGACCAATGACTTCAAATAACCCCATAAGAAATAGTCTAATGGTGTTAAATCATAACTTCTTGGAGGCCATTCAATATCACAATTTCTTGAAATAATCGATTCTCCAAACTTTTCTCGCAATAATTCTATTGTTGCATTTGCTGTGTGGCACGTAGCCCCGTCTTGTTGGAACCAAATGTTGTCAAGATCAACTTCTTCCAATGTCGGCCATAAAAAGTTGGTTATCATCAATCTATACCGCTCACCATTGACGGTAACGGTGTTACCAGCTTCATTTTGAAAGAAGTACGGACCGATGATTCCACCATACCAAAAACCACACCAAACTGTCAATTTAGGTGAATGTAATGGTTTTTCATAAATAATTTGTGGATTTTCTTCGCACCAGAATCGACAGTTTTGTTTATTTACCACACCATCCAGATGAAAGTGAGCCTCATCAGAGAAGATGATTTTCTTAAAAAATTCGTTATCGTTTTCAAGTTGTTTTCGAGTTGTTCCAAGGCAAAATCAACAAATTCACGACGTTTACGGTGGTCCAATGGCTTCAGTTCTTGAATGAGAACAATTTTATAAGGATGCAAACCCAAATCCTTTCTCAAAATCCGCCAGGTTGTGGTTTGAGACAGTCGCAATTGTTGAGAACGTGTTAGAATCGACAAATTACGGTCTTCAGTAACACTTGCCTGAACGGCAGCAATATTTGCATTACTTCGAGCGGTTCTTTGTCTTATTGGGACTTGAAAATTATGTAAAGAAAATGTAACCTCAAAATTTTTAACAATTCGACGAATAGCGAGCACACTTGGACGATTATTACGACCATAAAATGGCAAAAGCGCACGAATAGTTGCAATTGGAGAACGATTATTTTGATAATAAAACTGAATAATCTGTAAACGTTGTTCTTGCGTATATCTCTCCATGATGAAATTGTAAACACTACTGAATACAATGAAAAACAAATGACAGATCATGACATGTTACAAATGGCCGAAATGTCACTTCAAAATCATATCATCCCTATACCTTATAGTATTGAAGCTAATATAAAACCTAATCCGACTATTTTATGGGTATTTTTAAATGAAAGGAAGAATGTGCCAAGTATATCTGGTAGACTTAGGCACTGAAGAACTTTCTGATCCTCTGGGTATAGTGGATGCCTTAGGTGATACATCCTCTGGTGTCTATTGAGGAAATAATCAGGCAACTTATTTTTAACGTCACAGAAACTGCTCCACGTTTTCTATTGCGTGAGTGTCCGTAAATGATTTTTTATTCCTACTATCAAAACCTGCTAATAAGTGTACTATCGAAGATGATTTGCTGCCAAGTTTGTTTGGCCGCGATTTTCGATGTTTTCGAGAATCTATGAGGCGTGTTTTTTTAAGTAAGTTCGTTTTCAAACGAACGAAAAGAAATGTTCAAAAACCAAATATATATTCGGATTCTACATACATTTCTCTATTCTTCAACATAGTTGCCAAGTATATTTAAACACTTATCAAACCTTACAATTAGATTTTGAATACTCTCTTCATAGAAACTTGTCGCCAGTCTTGTACAGCGCTGCACGACACTTCAGGAAAGTCGTTTGAAAAAGTGCTTATGGTGAAGCGTCTGTTCTGATGCATCTTCGCTTCAAATGAAGCCACCATATCGTCTGTGATCACAGATGGGGGACCGGAGCGGGAATCATCATTGAGGTTGTCGTGGCCAGCTTTGAAGTCTGACCCACTTACGCACTTTTCCTTTACACGTAGCAGTAGCTTCGTAAACTACACAAATCTGCCGGTGAATGTCTGCAGCAGATATGTTTCTTGCCGACAAAACATGTATCACTGACCGTATCTCGCACGGGGCTGGCGATTCGATATTCTTGAACATTTTAAAGACACAGAACAGAGCGTAGAGGTTACCTACACAGCTGCAACTGAGAACAGTTGTTCCCAAGGAATGCCGGGACACGACGCAAGCACTTGTTGCAGCGTGCGCACCACCTGTTGATGTATACAACAAAACGGCCCTTACTTAAAAACCTCGTATTAATGACTATTAACCAACCACAGGCTTTTATGAAAAATCGAACAAGTAATTTCATGAAACTATGAAATTAATCTGTATTAGATGTTTATAAAATATATGGGACTCTTGGACGTAGCCTTATTTAAATCTCAATTTTTTTCTCATTTACATGGACACCTCGCGAGATAAAATCAATCTTTAGAGGTCCACTTTGGAAGATGCAGCTTTAAAAAATAAAATATCAAATATTAAAATTGTGTCGAACGAATATTTTAAGTCAAATGAAAATAGTGAGAAACTTATTAAAAATTTCTGTTTAGTTTATGTTGTAGACTGAAATAGAAAGACATCAGATATAGGTTTGCATAATTTTATTTTCGTCTGGGATTATGCAGATCGATAGAATCTAATATAAGAAGTGTTTTTCTGACAGAAATATTTTTGCATTTATTAATTGTTTGTTTATTTGTAGACAATGATTTAAAACAGAAAATGTAATGTAAAAAACACGAATTAATAACTGATGTGTTGATATTAAAGGTCAACGTGGGAAAGATAAAACGCGATGGACCTATAAATTGGACAACAACTCATTATTGCAGTACTAAAGGTGATCTCTTGAATTCCATAGTTCCGATTGTGTAATCGAGTATTGAAAGTGAACAATACCGATTAGCAAAATGGGCTGGGGAACATATGGGAAATATATTTTTGTGGTAACAAGTCTTCTTTACGTGGTAAGTACTAATTCTTTTTAGAGAAGAACGAAGTTATGTTTCAATATTTAAATGTATGTAACATGTTATAAGAATGCAATATTTAATGCGTATTCAGTTGCATGTATACACATATATGTGTATATACACAATTACGTGCATTTCACGATGCGAATTAATGGAATCTCGTAACTTCCTGCTTATTATATCGTAATAATTATGGCATAAATTAAAGAAAAACTTTATCGTTCAGGGAACATCCGTCCGGTAAGCGGACGACTTGAGTTCGATTTCTCAGCAAGTGGCAAACTTTTTCATTAATTTAAGCCACAATTATTACGATGTAATAAGCAGTTTCTATGATACGCTATTTATTTTAGTTTTTTATTGGATGAATTAATTGAATTATAAATTAGTTGCGTATATTTTTGTAAATTCTGTATACGCATCTCGACAACCAAGTTGTCATCATCAGCAGATAATTTCAAAGTGTCGCACCTGGTAAAACACGGCGAAAAAACAATTGTACGAAAATCAAACTCCGTACGCGATCCACACCGCTCAAAACCGAGATGTACACTATACACTGTACGGTTTTGAGCGGTGTGGATCGCGTACGGAGTTTGATTTTCGTACAATTGTTTTTTCGCCGTGTTTTACCAGGTGCGACACTTTGAAATTATCTGCTGATGATGACAACTTGGTTGTCGAAATGCGTATACAGAATTTACAAAAGTTAATGTGGAAAGGGGTTATATATCAACCTTATTGATCAAGTCAATCAACCACAGGCTCCATCAAATTCAACTAGTTGCGTATAGAATATTAATTTCTTCCTTGAATCTGTACGATTCTTAATTTAAAAGTAAAATAAATAGAAATAGTGTTTTCAAATTGCTAATCGACGTGAAATTGATTAAAATATTAAATAATTGAATTATAAGTCATTTTATTGCAGTTTTGTAGCGGACTAAACACGACTTTTGACGAAGATATAGAAAATGTGATAGACCTCTTCATTAGACCCACATTACCACTGTTGGATTCTAAAAATTACAAATTGTTCCTATTGCAAAAAGTAAGTCTTAAAAAGAACTTTCTTTTTCTACTAAAGAGGTATAGATTTAATCTAGACGTTTTTGTATATCAATAAAAATAACAAAATACGATGACATTACGATGACAGATCTAGATGAAACTTAGTAATATTTCTATCATCCACCAAGTGTAAAATTTCGCTATTTGTCTTTATGGTAGTCACTCGTCTTCTTTTAACTTAAATATTAAAAGATCACATCAACAAAGTCAGTTTCATTGTCTGTGTGAAGCACAATTAGACCTCCATCTAAGTTAATTGTCGAATATGGGTTTGTTTACATTCACGTGGTGAAACTTTAGCATAAACTTTCAAAGATCGTAGATCGAAGTTCACAATCCAAAATGAGCTTATCTTCCATCGTCACCCACATATCAGCTCTCTTCCCAAATTATTGCACCAAATAGTGTTTGAATTTGTGGATAGGCAACCTTTAGATTTGCAAAAGCAAAACGTATTGGCTGCTAGTTTGGGAATTTTTGGTATATCAGATAACTCGTCTAGAAGAATCTTCTAGAAACATTTTAACCATTGTTACTTAATGCTTGTTTGTTTATTCGCTGGTAATATTTTTTAAAAATTTTCTTCAACGTGCAATTTGCCCTAATTATCAGGTTGTTACATATGAAATGTCCGATTTTGTAAGGAATAAAAAAAAGTCTAAATTTAAAAAAATATAAATATTTATTCTCAAAATAGTCTCCATTTACATCAATAGTTTGTTGCCAACGGCTTGGAAGCTGAAAAATTCCCTTTGAAAAGAAATCTAGTTTTTAACGGCTCACATATTGCTCAAACACTGCAATTACAGACTCGCGGTCAGGGAAGTCCCTATTTTTTAAGTGATTGTCTAAACTTCGGAAAAAATGAAAATCAGTTGACGAAAGGTCAGGTGAATAAGGTGGCTGAGGGAGAATTTCGTGAGGGCTACAAGCGGCTCAATTTTCCATGCATAGTTTCCAGTTCGCCACAATAGGACACTGCCCTGATGGTTTCACCAGGTTGCAAAAATGAATAGTGAATAATACTCTTACTGGTCCACCATACAGTCACCATAATCTTTCGCGAGTGAAGTGATACTCGTGCATGCTGTCTTGGTGCTTCACCTCGATCTAACCATTGTCCTGACCGTCTCCGATTATCATAAAGTATCCACTTTTCGTCACACGTTACCACTCGATGAAGAAACGGTTCAACTTTCTGTCGATTAGCCAAAGAGGTAGCCACCTCTAATCGACGGAGTTTATTGGCTTCCGTTAATTGGTGCGGCACCTATCGATCGAGTTTCTTCACTTTGCCAATCGAAGAAAGGTGACGACTAATGGTGGCAGTGGACACTTGAAATGTTTCTGCAAGGCTACGCACTGTTGTCAACGGATTATTTTCCACTTCTACATGCAGCTCGTCGTCATTAACGGTGCTACGCGCATATCCGCGAGGCTCATTTTCCAAATCAAAATTTCCCTCGCTGAATTTTTTAAACCATCGCCGTAATGTGCGTTCATTACACGTGGTGTCACCGAACGTCTGATTAATTTCTCGCGTTGATGCAGCTGCATTTAATCCCTTTTTAAATTGAAAGAGGTAAATTGCCCGAATATCTCTTGCCCACAGCATTTCCATAGGCGAGACAAGGACGGTGTATTAATCTTTCCAAGAAATGGAACAGGTACACACTTCAAAATAAATACCCTTTTCTACAAATACAACAATAATTTTCACCAAAAACATACACGTCTTCACACAGGTGCGATTCAGTTCAGACTGAAGGAAAAAACGGACATTACATTTGTAACAACCTGATATTTGAGAAGAGAACAGTGTTGAACGAATTTACGTGCAGGCTCCCTTTTGGTTTGCAAACACAACACGCGTTGGCGGCTGGTTTGATACAATTTAAACCATTTTCTAGCACGGAAGGGAGGATCTTACTGAGTAAAATATTTACAATTACAATTGCAAATCTATATAACAAAAAACTATGCAAATCTACTCAAATTTTTTTCTCGAAACCAAATTGGTAGTCTCAAAAATTAGTTGTTCTGTTTATAGGATAATTTGAACCCTTTCAACGCGGCGATACCTCATGTAAGGGGTTGAAGATCTCGCCTCCTGGGCGGCAGTACCTCATGTGAGGTGTCAGAAGCGCCTTCAAGGCGATGCCGTTCATTGGCTCTTTCTCCTTGCCACTTATTTCTATCCCGACGAAAGGAACTCAGTACGCTTCAGTATTGCTTTGTGTATTGAGAGGTAAAATTGCTACCCCATGGGGACATCTCAAATAATCCCCGCGTTGAAAGGGTTAAGTAGTTCATGAAAGTTTTTTCTAAACACTTTGAACAACAGAAGCAGAGAAGTGAAGGTGATTAATTCTACTGATTCTCTTGGCTTAGGAAACATGACGATTCTGGGTCTTCCACCAGTTTGAAAAGTGTATTGTTCTCACTATGGTGGTAGATATTATTTGTGTTAAGACTTCGTTAGTTGATACAGCGGTTTCTTACAATCAGGAGAAAGTTGGGTAATTTTTTGAATTTATAAAAACCAAAATCAGGTAAAACTTTCTGAAAGATCTAATATATGTAAAGAGTTTTCCAATAAGGACTTGACAACTTTTTTTCAAAATAAAATGCAGACCATTTGAGATATTTCAAAAACTTTATTATCGGGTTGAAGTACAATCAAAACATTTATGAATGCAACTCCACTTCGTTCATATGGCCACCGCGGGCACGTTTGCAGCGGTCGATTCGTTGGACACACAATTCGGCCGAAACGGCTGCTATTTCGCGTTCAATGTTGGCTCTGAGCTCTTCCAACGTTGTCGGCCTGTTGGCATAGACCAATGACTTGACGTAGCCCCAAAGAAAAAAGTCTAGAGGCGTTAAATCGCACGCCTCCAAAATCAACTTGTCGTGTCAGTCGGGAGTTACGACTGCCTACAACAACAATTTGGCGTGTTTTGAGATGTGGGTAGGTTATGAAGCCGTACAAGTTATAGTTGTTACAAGTTCTGCGTTTATATGACAAACGAAAACGTGTGGCATTTTGTAACGAGATTCATGATGCTATTGAGAATGATAACGCCTTTGCACAACGCATCGTGTTCAGTGATGAAGCGACTTTTCATGTTAATTGTCTGGTAAACAAACACAATGTTCGAATTTAGGGTCTCCAGAACCCACGTACAGCCATTGAACATGTACGAGAATCGCCTAAAATCAATGTGTTTTGTGCGATATCCCGATCATCTGTTTACAGCCCATTCTTCTTTGATGGAAACACGTTAGTGGTCAACAGTATCTGGCTATGTTACAAAACTGGTTGTTTCCGAAGCTGCATGAAGACAACGTCATTTTTCGACAGCGACTCCAGTGAGGGCACCCCTCACTGGAGTCTGGAACTATTGGGCACTAAAGATTATATATATATATATATATATATATATATATATATATAGGGTTTTCCAAAAAGGACTTGACAACTTTTTTTCAAAATATGATAAAATGCAGACCATTTGAGATATTTCGAAAACTTTATTATCGGGTTGAAGTACAATCAAAACATTTATGAATGGAACTAGACTTCGTTCATATGGCCACCGCGGGCACGTTTGCAGCGGTCGATTCGTTGGACCCAATTTTCGATGACTCGGACACACAATTCGGCCGAAACGGCTGCTATTTCGCGTTCAATGTTGGCTCTGAGCTCTTCCAACGTTGCCGGCTTGTTGGCATAGACTAATGACTTGACGTAGCCCCAAAGAAAAAAGTCTAGAGGCGTTAAATCGCACGAACGAGGCGGCCAATCGACTGGTCCATTTCTTGAGATAACACGCTCATCAAACTTACTCTTCAATAAATCGATTGAACGTGTGCTGTGTGGCTTGTGGCACCGTCCTGCTGAAACCACATGTTGTCCAAGTCCATATCTTCCAATTCGCTTATTGACGAACCCATTGAGCCAAAAATGAGATTGATTTTGTGATGAAATTGATCATCTTGGCGCATCTTTTCGACACTTCGACTAACCCGTTGTCTCACTGGCACGACAGCATCACACAACGAATATGTAGACTCAAATTTTTGCACTAAACTTGTTACTGCCTGTCTACTAGGGCGAGAATTACGACCGAAAATCGGAGTTAACGCTCTTAAAGTAGCGGTCACCGACTCCGAATTTCTGTAGTAAGTTTTTATAATTTGGAGACGTTGTTCGTTCGTGTACTTTATCATGATGAAAATGTTAAGTTTACTGAATAAATTGACATTTTCAGTTCGATGATTAGTGAAAGGGTGCGTTCACAAATTGAATTAAAAGTTGTCAAGTCCCTATTGGAAAACCCTTTACTATGAGTTTCATATTTAATCTTACAACAGATAACTAGGAGCATAGTTGAAAAACATTCTTCGAAAATAATATTAATTTTTTAAAGATAACTTTGCTATATATATATATATATATATACTTATATTTTCTTTTGTGTTTTAGATTGAAGATTTGGTTCCATTTAAATTGGAAGAAAATGTAACGACAATACTAGTTCCGGCAATTTTACACCCTCCTGATTTGAGTTTCATTGATGCACTCGATAAGAGGGAAGAGTTTTCCTTGTTCATCCCTAAGCATATTAATATTGCTCAAAGATTGGTTAAAATTTTCGTTGGTAAGTATTATTATTGAATTTGTATCTTGTCTCCGTGTCATCATACATACGCAGTAATGTATCATTATTGTAACTTCTTCTAAGATATGTGTTCTCAGTTTTAAAATACAAATACTTTAGAAATCATGACAGAATCTACATGATTAATAAAGGGGAAAAGAAAATATAATCAATAGAATTTTGCCTCAGTAATACATCATTAAGGTGTAGTAATCATGTTATATGACATCTGATATGTATACGTATGTACATGTAAATATATTATCGTCAGTTCTAGAGGAAGATTTAATTATGTTGTTTTACCCGTTTGCCTAGCTAAGTTTCAGGAATTTTCTAGTTATCTTGAACACTAAAAGATACTTTGGAAGGACGAAGATTTTTCCATTAATACATATCTAAATTCAATAGAAATCGAGATATTTAAATAAGTAATTATAGAGCTCCAAAAATGGAGATTTTGTTATACAGGGTTTTCCAATAGGGACTTGACGACTTTTAATTCAATTTGTGAACGCACCCTTTCACTAATCATTGAACTGTCACTGTCAATTTATTCAGTAAACTTAACATTTTCATCATGGTAAAGTACACGAACGAACAACGTCTGCAAATTATAAAAATTTACTACAGAAATTCGGAGTCGGTGACCGCTACTTTAAGAGCGTTAACTCCGATTTTCGGTCGTAATTCTCGCCCTAGTAGACAGGCAGTAACAAGTTTAGTGCAAAATTTGAGTCTACATATTCGTTGTGTGATGTTGCCGTGCCAGTGAGACAACGGGTTGGTCGAAGTGTCGAAAATATCGCTGCCGTTGAAACGTCCGTAGCAAATGATCCAAATCAGTCAATTCCACGGCGTTCTTAAGAGTTGGGCATCGCCCAGACTACTTTATGGCGAATTTTGCGTAAGGATCTTGGTTTACACCCATACAAGATCAAGCTGACTCAAGAATTGAAGCCGATGGACCATTCGAAGCGACGTACGTTCTCCGATTGAGCTCTGGAAAAGATGCGCCAAGATGATCAATTTCATCGCAAAATCATTTTCAGTGACGAAGCTCATTTTTGGCTCAATGGGTTCGTCAATAAGCAAAATATGCATTATTGGTCGGGTGAAAATCCACATGTGCTTCATGAAACACCACTTCATCCACAAAAAATAACTGTTTGGTGCGGTTTGCATGCCGGCGGCGTCATAGGGCCATATTTTTTCGTCGACGATAATGATCGTCACGTTACTGTGAATGGTAATCGTTATCGCATCATGATTACCGATTATTTCTGGCCCGAATTGGAAGATATGGACTTGGACAATATGTGGTTTCAGCAGGACGGTGCCACAAGTCACACAGCACACGTTACAATCGATTTATTGAAGAGTAAGTTTGATGAGCGTGTTATCTCAAGAAATGGACCAATCGATTGGCCGCCTCGTTCGTGCGATTTAACGCCTCTAGACTTTTTTCTTTGGGGCTACGTCAAGTCATTGGTCTATGCCAACAAGCCGACAACGTTGGAAGAGCTTAGAGCCAATATTGAACGCGAAATAGCAGCCGTTTCGGCCGAATTGTGTGCCCTAGTCATCGAAAATTGGGTCCAACGAATCGACCGCTGCAAACGTGCCCGCGGTGGCCATATGAACGAAGTCGAGTTCTATTCATAAATGTTTTGATTGTACTTCAACCTGATAATAAAGTTTTTGAAATATCTCAAATGGTCTGCATTTTATTTTGAAAAAAAGTTGTCAAGTCCTTATTGGAAAACCCTTTATTATTGAGCAGTATTGTGGATATGAGCATGTAAAAATAGCGATCTTGTTTAAATAATTTGGAGGCTACATTGAACTTCTTTTGGTGTATAGATTTTTAAAACATTCGCCTCGTTAGCTTTAAGAGACATTCCCTGCGTTTTAATAATTTTTCACGCATTTATTTACGCTCTTACCGTAACTATTAATTTTTTCTGTGTTGCAGATGCTAAAAATCTGAAAGAATTGCTGTCGCTAGTTGTTTCTGTTCACGATCGAATTAACCCATACCTTTATGTTTATGCTTTATCATCAGTCGTGCTGCATAGAGATGACATGCAAGGTATTAGATTTCCAAACCATCTGCAGATTCTGCCTGACAAATATATTCATAAAGGGTCTTTCTACAGCATTAGGAAAGCAGTTGCTTTATGGAAATCTAAATACAGAGTAAGTATTTTTCTGTGAATTTTTAACCGATTGTTTGATAACTAAGACTTCAAAATTCGAAAATTCACTGATATAAAACAATATAATTTGACGATGGCCTATAATAATGCATTAATAAACTGCATAAATAAAGAAGCATACAGATTTCTATAATTGCATATTGTTTTAAAACATTTTCACAAATAAAAAAAAACTTAAATTTTTGGGCACATTTTGACAACAAAATTGTCATCTTCAGAGGACTGTTAAAAAGTGCTAACTTAGAACTAGAAGATTCAAACACATTTCTAAAATACAAACAATACATACGTTAGACATAGAAAAAATTCTAACAATCTTGAGATGGAAGAGTGAAAATTGAATTGCTAGAAAAATTATAGCTGTTTTGATTTTTGATTTTACGCAACGCCTAACTTTAGATCTATCAATATAATATACACCTTAGACATAAGGAAAATGGAGTCGCGTTTTATACGGTTCAGTAAAGGAGCAGTCCCTATGACATAGCATTGTCTTTTATTATATTTACCAATGTAGCCAAGAGTATTTTCATTTTCCATTACCCAGCACAAAATAGTTTATTGTTTGAGACCAATTGATTAACATTTGCTAACTAGATTCTCACTTTTCCATTGGGGCTTGAATTTGATTATTTAAGAGGGTACTAAAAACAACACCTAATAAGTACCATAGTTCTTTTCTTGTGGAGGTAATAGAAACTACTGTTCTCATGGTATCAGGAAGTATGCCCGAAATCAAAATTCTAATTCTACATTTACTCTTCATGTCCGTAACTGAATCAACGACCAATGACACAAATTTATTTTAACTCTGATCCCTTTTAAATCAAATTTATCTTTGTAACTTCCTACATGTTGTTTCTATTCGTTATGGTGACGATAATTACGAACACAAATTTTTCCCTTTTTTGCATTTTAAATGTATTTTTGCAGAAACCGATCGTGATAGCAGTTGATCGTACTGGAAGCGATCGAGACGTAGAACACAGAGTAGCTTATTGGCGAGAAGATAGTGCTCTTAATTTACATCATTGGCACTGGCACTTGATCTACCCCAATTGGGGCGATATATCGATTATAAAAAAAGATAGAAGAGGCGAGTTATTCTACTACATGCACCAGCAAGTAATTCGTAGGTAAGTTATCAATAAAGAAGCGAAATTGAGATGCGTGCACTTAATAGTAACCACAGTAGGTACTACAAAATGGTTTACAATGTACTTGAAAATATTACCTGCCGAATTCATGATAGTCTCTACACCATGTAAAGAAAGTTTGACAGTTCGAGCCTGTGATTCATATATCGGGTATGTGCATTAAACGAAGTGAGGTGTCACGATATCTCTAGAGATCGAGCATTCTAATTCTAGTTTAAATTATAACGTTTCAAAATCAGAGTTAGGAAATTTAATTGTAATAGATGAACAGAATGAAATGTTGGTGTAATAACATATAAATGATTATTGGCAAAAGTACTGGTAGCATTGTTATTATTATTATCATATTGAAAAATATTTTGTGAAGAAAAACGAGTTCACAAATTATAAAAGGTTTTACAATAAGAGTGATATGATTTCTTTAAAAAAAAAGCACACTTATTGTTAAAAAAATTTAAAAGTGTTTTATTTAATGTGAAGTACAATCGATACAATTAAGTTCTAAATAAAACGTCATTCAAATGGCCTCCACGACTTCTTCTGCAGGAACGAATTCGATGAACCCAATTTTCGAGCACTTTTTCCACTAAATCTAGTCGTATCTCATGAATGGCACGTTCAATATTAACTTGTAAAGCTTGAAGAGAGTCTGGTGTATTTCGATAGACCAATGACTTCAAATAACCCCACAAGAAATAGTCTAATGGTGTTAAATCACAACTTCTTGGAGGCCATTCAATACCACAATTTCTTGACATAACCGAATCTCCAAACTTTTCTCGCAATAATTCTATTGTTGCATTTGTTGTGTGGCACGTAGCCCCGTCTTGTTGGAACCAAATGTTGTCAAGATCAACTTCTTCCAATGTCGGCCATAAAAAGTTGGTTATTATCAATCTATACCGCTCTCCATTGACAGTAACGGTGTTACCAGCTTCATTTTGAAAGAAGTACGGACCGATGATTCCACCATACCAAAAACCACACCAAACTGTCAATTTAGGTGAATGTAATGGTTTTTCATAAATAATTTGTGGATTTTCTTCGCACCAGAATCGACAGTTTTGTTTATTTACCACACCATCCAGACGAAAGTGAGCCTAATCAGAGAAGATGATTTTCTTAAAAAAATCGTTATCGTTTTCAAGTTGTTCCAAGGCAAAATCAGAAAATTCACGGCGTTTACGGTGGTCCAATGGCTTCAGTTCTTGAGTGAGAACAATTTTATAGGGATGCAAACCCAAATCCTTTCTCAAAATCTGCCAGGTTGTGGTTTGAGACAGTCGCAATTATTGAGAACGTCTTGGAATCGACAAATTACGGTCTTCAGTAACACTTGCCTGAACGGCAGCAATATTTGCATTACTTCGAGCGGTTCTTTGTCTTATTGGCATTTGAAAATTATGTAAAGAAAATGTAACCTCAAAATTTTTAACAATTCGACGAATAGCGAGCACACTTGGACGATTATTACGACCATAAAATGGCAAAAGCGCACGAAAAGTTGCAATTGAAGAACGATTATTTTGATAATAAAACTGAATAATCTGTAAACGTTGTTCTTGCGTATATCTCTCCATGATGAAATTGTAAACACTACTGAATACAATGAAAAACAAATGACAGATCATGACATATTACAAATGGCCAAAATGTCACTTCAAAATCATATCATCCCTATTGGAAAACCTTATACATGTACAGTAGGTATCGAAAAAGATTTACTTACGATTTGATTGCATCTTTTGTACTGTAAGTCCTTTTTAATTTTTTGTCTTGTAATTGATTATCTGTTGGACAAATTAAGATTATTAATATGGTAGATGTTGCATTATTTCATAAAATGAACTACTAAGTTTCAAAATCGCTACCTGAGCTGTACAAGACCTTGAAATACGTATCATACAGGGTGGAGCAGAGGAAACGCATGTTTTTCGAACTACTAGTACGTGGCGACGTGAGGGGGGTATTGTCCTTGAATGAATGTTTGCAGACTGCCCATACAACGCAGTTTCAGTTGCTATGGAGCTTTGGAGCGTAGAGTATCGCGTGTTCGTTGTCGAGCAGTGCTTTAGAAACAATGTTTCCGTAGTCACAGTGCAACGTCTTTTTCGTCAAAATTTTAGAGTTGGACGTCGAGGTGCAGTGCCTGATCGAAATACTGTACTTCGATGGGTTGCAGCGTTTAGAAGTGCTGGATCTGTGATGAAAAAGGAACCATTTGCTCTTCCCCGTTCAGTACGAACTCCGGAAAATGTAGAATGAGTGAAAACGGCAGTTGTTGCTAGTCTGAAGCGATCGACTAGACGACAGGCTGTAGCGCTGGGTATGTCACGTCGTTCGCTTCATCGCGTCTTACATGATGATCTTAAGTTTCACCCGTACAAGTTAGTGATCGTCCAGCAGCTTAGTGAAGGGGATTCTGTGCAACGCAGAGAGTTTTGTCGCGTAATGGACGAAATTTTTACGGAAGATGCAGATGCTACAGTCCTCATGAGTGATGAAGCACATTTTCATCTAGACGGTTACGTCAATGTTCAAAATTGTCGGTTTTGGGCGTCGGAGAACCCACATCAATTGCACCAAAGACCTTTCCACAGTTTGAAAGTAACAGTGTGGTGCTGCATTTCAAAGATGGGAATTGTTGGACCCTATTTTTTTGCAGAGGAAGGAACTACAGTTACTGTGACATCAGCGCGCTACGTTGAAATGCTAAACAACTTTCTTCATCCAGAACTTGAAAGGCGTCAAGTGAATATGAAATATGGTTTCAGCAGGACGGTGCTACAGCTCACACGGCGAGAGCATCCATGGAAGTGATTCGACAAATGTTTCCAGGACATGTTATTTCGAGAAATGGTAATGTTCACTGCCCCCCCGGCTCACCCGATTTGTCGATATGCGATTTCTTTTTGTGGGGATATTTGAAATCTAGAGTCTACATGAACAAGCCTCGCACAATCAACGACCTGAAGAATTCCATTCGTCAAGTAATTGAAGCCGTGTCGAATGAAATGTTGGAGAGAGCCGTCATTAACTTTGTAAATTCTGTATACGCATTTCGACAACCAAGTTGTCATCATCAGCGGATAATTTCAAAGTGTCGCACCTGGTAAAACACGGTGAAAAACAACCGCACGAAAATCAAACTCCGTACGCGATCCACACCGTTCAAAACCAAGATGTACACTGTGTTTGTTTCACAAGATTTTTAAAATTATTCTTACTTAAACTAACATGCACTACATTGAAAAAAGGGGATTCCGGTCAAGACAGTCAAGTGCCTGCCTGTAATTTATTATATAGTTCGTCCTCTGACATTAAGTAGGGAAAAAAGGGTCGTTTGTATTGGGCCACTTTCATTATTGTTCACCACATGGTTTAAATTCTGCTGATGATGACAACTTGGTTGTCGAAATGCGTATACAGAATTTACAAAGTTAATGTGGAAAGGGGTTATATATCAACCTTATTGATCAAAACAATTGATGTTAATTCTTTCAAGATGAAGTATTTAATTACCTCCCCATATTATACTTTGAGTGTCAAAAATGTGCCGGAGTTACCTATTTCTAATGCGAATGAAATTTTATTGAACGTATAATAATGAATGACAATTGGTAGACTATATGGCGGTGATTCTTAACCAGGGGAGTACCCTTTAGTGGGGAGCGATAGCACTAAATGGGGACGTAAGCATACAGAAAAAGAGAGAAATATTTTTTCTTTTGAAAGTTGTTTAATTTGTTCTGGTATAAATTATAAACAAGTTTAATAATTGAAAATTATATTACGAGGGAGCGTTTTTACATTCGCGGAATGGGTGACAAGGGGTGGAAATAAAAAAACCAAATTATTTTTCTTTTTCAATATATTCACCTGCAAGACGGATACATTTTTCACATCTTTCAATTAATTTATTTATACCCTCATAAAAAAATGATTTCTCTTTATCTGCAAAATACCCCGAAACTGCCTCCCTGACTTCATCATCGGCAGTAAATTTTTTACCCCGCAGCTCTTTTTTCATTTTCGGAAACAGGTAATAATCACTCGGGGCCAGGTCTGGGCTGTAGGGTGGGTGATTCACAATTTCGAAGCCCACCTTATGCAGGGCAGCTAACGCAACGCGGCTCTTGTGGACGGGCGCGTTGTCGTGCAAAAGCAGAACACCTTTTGTCAATTTTCCCCGTCTTTTCTCTTTAATGGCTTCTTTTAGTCGCTCTAATATTGAAGCGTGATATTCTCCGGTTATAGAAACACCTTTATCTTTATAATCAATCAACAATATTCCTTCCGAGTCCCAAAATACCGTTGCCATGAGTTTCGCAGTTGATTGTGACACTTTAAATTTCTTGGGAGGTACTGTGCCCTTTTTATGCCACTGCATGGAGTCTTGTTTGGACTCAGGTTCATAATGATGAACCCAAGTTTCGTCTCCAGTAACAATTCCACTCAATACACCATCCTTGTCTTCATTACAGAGGTCAAAAAATACACGCGAACACTCTACGCGCTGTTGTTTTTGCGGCGGCGTGAGCATTCTCGGCACCCATCTTGCGCTGACCCTAGGATGCCGAGATGATCGTGTAGGATTTTAAAAATTATTGTATCGGATACTCCAACCATTTCTGCGAGTTGTTTCTTCTTTAGTCGAGCATCTTCGAGTACAATTTGTTCAACTTTTTGGATAAGTGCTGGCGTGGTCACCTCAATGCTCCTGCCCGGCCTCGGGTCGTCTTCAAGGGATTCCCTTCCTTGTTTAAATAAACTATGCCACTTGTACACCATGGTTTTTCCTGGACAAGAGTCGCCGTAAACCAATGACATATCATTCATTATGGTCGCGACTGATTTTCCTTGCCTGGTAAGGAATTTTATAACGGCACGATATTCGATTTTTTCCATATTTCACTTTTCACTCCTGATTATGTTACTTGGTTGACGATAGCTCAAAGACTAACTGTCTAATAACAATGAAACTTCGTATTTATACTAATCATGAGTCGCTGCATAGGCCACGCCCCCAATGCGCCTACTCACCCCTCTACAACCCGCTCATTCCGCGAATATAAAAACGCTCCCTCGTATTTTCTGCTACTCCATCGTTAATTGAATACACAGAAATTAATTAAAAATTTCTGCGCTGGAGAAGGACTCGAACCTCTATCTGCCGTTTTCTAGACGACTGCTTTACCAATTAAGCCACCAGGCAGTGTCACTTCGAGTCCTTTAACACGCCATAAATCGTATTATGGAACAGATCTAATATTTATTTAAAAACCCGTAGTTCGGTTATGATGTTATAATTATATATAAATATATAAAATAGTTTCACGATGGAAAACTCAATTAACGATGGAGTAGCAGAAAATAATATAATTTTCATTAAATTTTCCATCGTGAAACTAATTTATATATTTATATATAATTATAACATCATAACCGAACTGCGGGTTTTTAAATAAATATTAGATCTGCTCCATAATACGATTTATGGCGTGTTAAAGGACTCGAAGTGACACTGCCTGGTGGCTTAATTGGTAAAGCAGTCGTCAAAATTCAAAGAGCGATTTATTATTAAATTGTATTTTAACTTCGCCACTTGCCATGAAGTCTTTGAAGATTTCTTCTTCGGCAGTTGTAAAACCTTGGGGAGTATTTCGTAATGAAGTTATCGTCAGCAAAAATATATTTTTTAAAATTCTTTGCCAGCATGGCTAAATGATTTTCAATTAATACAAAAACAATTTTAATATGTTATCCTTTTGCCTTGTCAGTTTTAACAATATCATCCACGTTTGTAAACATTTCTGGGTTCTCTTTATATTTCTGCTCCACAATCCCAATTTTCTTCAAAAAGCATTAACTTTATCACTCGTATCCAAGATATGCGCTTTGTAGTGGAATATTCAAGGTATTTAATTTCTCGAATATATCGTGAAGTTCTAGATGAATTATTTGTGCTTGTGGTGGTAGGTAGCACAAATAAATCATCGAGGAACTTCTAAGCTTCTTCTAAAGAAATGGTGGTTTCGAGTTTTATTTCATAAACACGTTGCTAAATTTTCCACCATGATAACCATCTTGTAGCATTATAAAATAGCAACGTTGAATCTACTGCACTCATAACTTCATAAAATGCAGCAAAAATTCTTTACTTAACGGGTCTCATTTTGATATAATTTGCGATGGTTACAAGGACCGTAAGTACAATACTCAGACCAGGACTCATTTCATTAAGAAATTTATCCAATTTTGTAGTGTAACCTTAGGGTCGAAACGCATACAAATAGAAATTGATATTAGGATTACAGCACGATTTCAATAGAAAATTATTATGCTGTAAAATAAATACTATTTGATACTTTTACCTCCATCTATGTGCTAGGTCGAGAACTAATATAAAAGCTATTTATTATCATAGAAAAATGGAATAATACCACTGGACAATGTAACTGGTATCGACATTTTGGGAAACATGATAGAATCAAGCGGCCTTTCGCCGAATTTTGGATATTATGGGAATTTACACGGAGCCGGGCATATCATGGCTTCTTTCATTCATGATCCTAAACACCGTTATCTTGTAAGCTATTGTCTAAGTTCACATACTTTTAAACTTAAAACTCGTTAATTTAAGGATACTATGGGAGTGATGGGTGATACAGCAACAGCCATGAGAGATCCATTCTTCTACCGTTGGCACAGTTATATCAATAGTATCTTCGAACGGTTCAAAAACAAATTACCACCGTACACTGTTCAAGAAGTACTATTAATTTTTTAAATTATATTTTAAATATTTTTAATTAAATTTTTTTCAGTTGGATCATTTAGGCATTGTAGTAACTTCCGTAAATGTCCAATCCTATAACGAAACATTAAGTAACGTTTTTAAAACATACTGGAACAAAACGGCAGTTAATTTGAAGCACGGCTTAGATTTTGCAAATGACAATTCAGATATTTTGGTTCAGTACACTCATTTGGATCATGCGGAATTCAAATATGAGATCAAAGTGAAAAATGAGGAAAAGGGGGTGAAATTAGGAACCTGCAGAATTTTTTTGGCACCCGCTCTTGATGAGACTCGGAAACCTTGGAAGAGGTTCCTCGACCAAATGCACCTTTTCATTGAATTAGATAAGTTCACGGTAACATGTAAGTATTTCATAACTTTCTGTTCTATTGTGACCTACCTAGATCTACAGATCCTCTTGGAATCTCATGGCTTCTTTACATATGACTATTGAAATTATGGATTTCTGAATTTTTGGTCTATATGTAGTACATTTTCTATTCCAATAGGTTTTGGACTTTAGCTTTAAAAATTTCTAGTTGATCATATCTCTCCATCGAATAGTAGACCATCCACTTCATTTATGATATTGGTTCTCACTTCTGTGTTAGATGTTTTCTGTTCGTCATTGCCGTCCTGGCTTGTTTTTTCCGGGGAAAGTTTTTGATCCACAATTTTAGAACCTCCCGCATTGATCTTTCGATTTTTTCGTTTTTGGGATTTACTATACTGCTCCCATGAGCACTATGGCAAGTAATAATTCACTCGATTAGGGCCTATTTGACTGGGTACGTATAAATACAATGGCGTTGCGTCTGGTGCTGTCAGGGGAATATTAGCTGTTCTATTCCAGTCATACAACTTCAAACACGTTACTTTACACCTTAACTTGGATTTGGCTTGGGTCCCGCAAGGCTTTAAGTTCTTATACTCACAATTAATCGTAATCGCGTTTGTGGTTTTAGTATTCTTAATTTGCACTTCTTAATGGTGCAACAGAAAGCAATGCGACAGATGAAATATCGTCAAGCAAAGGTCCAAGTACATATGTTCTTTAGACTTTATTTATGGTATATGTTAAAAAAAAAACGGTCGAAATTCTGATAAAAAATAAAATCCTCATTTTCATCATTAATGAATTTTATCTTTAATGGAAATCATGTTATCTAATCTCAGTTAAACCATCCGACATTCCATAATTTTAAAATTTCTTTAGGATCCCTTTGGAAGTTCTTAAACCACTCGTAAACGTGAGTACATCTTATGCATTAATATCTTCAAATGCTTTTTGAAGCAATGCCTCAATGTCAAGGCTCACGAGATCCGTTCATGGATAACTGCTTTGTCTTGGGTTTGTCGTTCTTGCTCGCAGGTAGGAAATGATTTCGACAGTTCGAAAGCCATCATTATTGCTCTACAGGACGAGATAAAAGCACTGAAATCTAACGTCCAGCAACCTGTCACGTCCTCAAATACTGTGTTATTTGATATCGAGAATATAGCTCGACATTGGTGACCGTGAGCGTCATAAATGTAATGTTATCCTTTATGTATGGAGCCTGATTCGAAAAGTAATTCTGAGTAAATTAATATGGATAAGCTTGAGACGGATAAGCTATTGTTGCATGCTGGATTGAAGAATGTCAATGTCCAGCTGACGAGTTTGGGTAAATTTGACCCCTCTAACTCGAACCATTTCAGACTTCTACGATTGGTTTCTCATTGGATTCCTATGTTGCGTTGTTTCTTAGGATGGTGGATAGTTTGAGAAAGATGGGTCGTTGGAACAGTTCGCATTCTTTAGAGACCGTACTGTGATGCAGCTAAGCTACAGAGGCAGGTCCGTCAGGAACTTGCGGAATGTTTATCTAAGAGCGGCACTGACTTAAGAATCAAATAGAAAAATTGCATTTCTAGAATTATTTTTTCGGTAAACTGATTAAGTCCAACTGAACTATGACTATTTTAAATCAGTATTACCAAAACACTCGTTGTTTAAGTTCTGAATCTCATACTTTTTATACCAATGTTTGTGAACTGTCATATGATATCATTCTTATTACAAAATCCTCGTTGGAGGAATCTTTTTGTGATCCTTGAGTATTTTCCTGCTTGAAAATTTCTCATGATTGATTGATTTACGGCTGGTAACTTTGAAATGATTCTAAAGCAATCTCATATCAATCTATGGATACCTCTTTCCTTACTTCCATTGTTCCTTTAGTTGACTTGGTAATATGTGACTATCTGTATAATTCTTTTAATTTTCTCCCAATAAGCTATTATTTTTACTTTTCATAGAGGACTTAATACAATACTTATCTTGCCATGTTCATGTCGGTGACGTAAAGATATTTTCTACTATTTATTCTATTGAAAATGTCAGTAAGCTATAAACTGGTCTGAATCTTAACCACAACATAAATGTTTTGTGCTGCCATTTCTCCCCAAGTTAACCCCCTTTTCTTCTTTATATCCCATTTACAGTTTTCAATTATTTTAAATTAATTTCCTTGATATTTATTTACTTATTTCTTTTTTCAACAATTTCACTTACTTTTGTAAATAATTTTCTATTGTACATGCTATGTACGTATGTATTTTTGTTCCGTAATTTTTTTCAAGCTTAACAAAAGAATTAATCACAGTCCTTTATTCGAAATTGACTTTTAACCATTATATTGTATGTCTAACGGAACAAATATGACAACCAACATCAAGCTAATGAAGACATTTTCATTCTGTTTTTGCAAAGTTCGACTTATGGTAATTTAAGAAGATAATAATTGTATATATATATTAGGTGCGCAACTAAGTTCTCGCTGTTTTTCAAGAGATGGCTCCAGTAGTAAGTGCTGGTCGATTGTGACATAACCAAAACGTCATTAGACATATGGTAAACAAACCGCTTTGACACATTAGTGATTTTGTGTTTGCGTCATATACTTTTGGTTGCGTGAAAATGTCTGATTTCTGATTTTGCGCCAAATAATCCTCATTTGTGAGAAGTGTTGCTTTTCTTTTTTCATTCGAAGAAAACGGCGGCTGAAGCGCATCGAGAACTCCAAAAAGTTTACGGAGATGCTGCTTTAAGTGAAACAACGTGCCGTGATTGGTTCCGTCGCTTCAAAGACCGAAAAACCTTCGGAGGCGCTGAATTGGAGGCATTGCTCGATGAGGATCCGTGCCAAACGCAAAAAGAGCTTGCTTCAGCATTAGGAACTACCCGCTAAGCCATTTTTCAGCGATTGCATGCGTTGGGAATGAGTCAAAAATAAGAAACTTGGGTTCCTTATGATTTGAAGCCAAGAGACGTTGGGCGTCGTTTTTTCGCCAGTGAAAACTACTCCATCGGCAAAAAGGGAATGGTTTTCTTCATCGCATCGTTACGGGTGATGAAAAATGGATTTATTACAGCAACCCAAAGAGAACAATATCATGGGGACTTCCCGGTCATGCTTCTACGTTGTCGGTTTACCACTACCATGGATTAGTTTTGCTGTGTATTTGGTGGGGACCAGGGCGGTGTTATTTATTATGAGCTGTTGCAAACGAACAAAACCATCACTGGGGAACGGTATTGAACTCAATTGATGCGATTGAGCCGAGCACTGCGCGAAAAGCGGCCACAATATGAGCAGAGACACGAAAAAGTGATTCTACAGCATGACAACGCTCGGCCTCACGTTGCCAAACCCGTTAAAACCTACTTAGAAACGCTCAAATGGGAGGTCCTACCCCACCCGCCATATTTCACAGATATTGCGCCGTCCGATTATTACTTATTCCGTTCGATGGCACATGGTCTAGCTAATCAGCAGTTCCGCTCATATGAAGACATCTCAAAATGGCTTGATTCGTGGATAGCCTCAAAAGACGAACACTTCTACCGTGACGGTATTCGAGCTCTGCCAGAAAGATGGGAAAAAGTTGTCGCTAGCGATGGGCAATATTTTGAATGATTCATTTGTAAACATTTTTTCACAATAAAGTTGCATTTTCATGAAAGAAAAAACAGCGAGAACTTAGTTGGGCACCTAATATATTGCTTGTAAATTTTAATGGAGACTATACAAACAACAGATCAGTCAGACAAAACGTTCGATAGAAATAAAGAACATATAGCGTACATTAAGTTTAATCGACCTGCGAAATCCAGTTTAGCAAAGCACGTGTTAGAAAATAATCGTAATGTAACTGAAGGTTTTCTAAATTTAATCAAAAACATAAATTATCATCGTGAATTAGATGGCTATGAAATCATCTACATTTCAAAAAACAAAAACCAAGTGTTAAACACCGATAAGGTCCCACAACATATTCTTGGCCATTTGAATTCCTGGAAAAGTACCACAAGGTTCGCATGTGTAAGCGGGGGTGTACTTTAAGATATATAGTTTCAAGGCTAAAGTACATTTTAAGTTATCGATACGAATCAACAGTGTGTGTTTGGATTTTGACAGTGAATGTCTGGTACGTATTTGTTTCTTGTGCGAGTTTTACCTCAGATCCATGTGCGACACTGTAACTTATTATGTACTGATGATACTGAAAGTATACTGTGGAAAGGGGTTTTATTTACCTTTATTGATCAACATATATAGTTTATAATTGTGTATTGCTTGACAAAATAAGAGTAAATAAAAGAATAAATCAAGTAAATAATTGTATTTTGTATAATTTTAGTTTTAAACTGTTCTTAAAATGTTTGTATACAGTAAATCCAGGTGAAAACGTCATTATTAGAGAATCTGTTAAATCATCGGTCACCATTCCGTTCGCACAAACATTTTACGATTACAAGAAGAGACCGAATGATCCAGAAGCAAGCGAATCTTTCAGTTATGCCGGATGTGGTTGGCCACACCATCTGTTGATACCCATAGGCACCGAAATAGGTTATCCCGTTCAATTGTTGGTCTTTATTTCTAATTACGATGACGATAAGGTTAGATATTCGATTACTTGATTTATAACATTTAATTCAATATATGTCAAGTTACTGTTCATCTTTAGATAGACGTCCCATTCGTGATTAAGGCTAGTTCGAGTTACTGCGGGGTTAAAGGTAAAAAGTTTCCGGATAAAAGACCTATGGGCTTTCCATTCGATCGTTTGCTTAGGGAGGGAGTTTCGTCTCTGAAGTCATTCTTAACTCCTAACATGTTAGTCCAGGATTGCACTATTGTACATAGCGACATCACTTATTAATTTTTAAAATGTTCGAAGACATTTTAAAGATTCAAATTTTATTTTTTTTTTAAACTTTGTCCATTGCTTGTTATATGTTAAGCATATTCTCTTGTTTTAATCCAATAAAGTATATTCATGAAGCATCTTGTTTTATTTTTAAATCCCAAACAATGTAATATGAAGGGAATTTTTGAAAAATAAATTTATTATTGAGTAAATTCTTAGAGGAATGGAATTAATTTTTATTTCTCTAATACAAAGTGAAAAGTTTTAATGTGAAGATAGACAAACTCGAAGTAGCCGGTCGATTGTAATAAGGCGGAGTTACGTCATGCTACACCTTTGATTCTAGTGACGACAGAGATATTAAGTTTCCATTATAAGTATGTTTGAATTACAGAATTATGAAATTTATGATATTTATATAAATAATATTATTAATTAATTAAAGCATAAAATATACATTTAGAGAAATAGGATATACGTGGGCAAGGCGAAAAGTTCTCGGCTCGACACAGAGATGGCGTTACAATTAACAGAAATTTATGTTTCCTGCGTGGCTGCATGTGTCTTTAATTCATATGAAAACTTTCAACTTGTTCGATTAAGTAGTTTGTTTGCAAGAATTTTTGTAGTAGACGTCGTGCGTGTTATTTTTTTAAATGGATAAACTTGAATATCGTTCTGTTATAAAATTCTTTGTTATGGATGGTTTAACCCCTATGGAAATTCATCCGAAGTTGACAAAAGTGTACGGGGACTCTGCTCCTTCGATGTCAATCGTTAAAAAATGGGCAGGCAAATTTAAACGTGGTCGTACGTCACTTGAAGATGACCCACGTAAAGGACGGCCAAAAACCGCAACCACACCAGAAATCATCGAAAAAGTACATGATATTGTGTTGGACGATAGGCGAGTGAGAGTGAGTGAGATAGCTGAGACTGTGGGGATATCGGAAGAAAGGTTGCGAAACATTTTGAAAAAAGAATTAGAGATGAGAAAGCTCTGGTCAAGATGGGTGCCGCATTTATTGAATGTCGATCAAAAGCAAATGCGCAAACGATTTTCGGAGCATTCTTTGGACCGATTTAACAAGAATCCGACCGATTTTGTGCTGCGATTTGTTACCATGGATGAGACATGAGTCCACCACTACACGCCAAAAACGAAACAGCAGTCGAAGCAGTGGGTGAAAGCCGGTGGTTCAGTGCCAAAGAAAGCGAAGTCGATCGCATCTGCCGGAAAAGTTATGGCGTGTTTTGGGATGCAAAAGGAATCTTGTTAATTGATTACCTTGAAAAAGGCAGAACAATTACAGGTGCATGTTACTGTAACCTTCCTGATCAGCTGGATGCCAAAATTTGCAAGAAGAGGCTTGGTTTGAAGAAGAAGAAAATCATTTTTCATCAGGACAACATATCCACACACAAGGGTGCGTTGGCGATAGGAAAATTGCGAGATTTTGGGTACGATTTGTTCGGCCATCCCTCATATTCCCCTGATTGGGCACCCTCAGACTTCCATCTATTCCTAAATTTGAAAAAATTTGTTTCTGGAAAGCGATTCACACCCAACGAAGAAGTTGAAAGGATCGTAGAAGAATATTTTGACAGCCTTCCAGGTTCTCATTTCCGGGAAGGAATATTGATGTTAGAAAAACGCTGGACCAAGTGTGTTGAACTCAGGGGAGATTATGTAAAAAAATAAAATTATTTTTTAAATTTAAATCGCAGTCTTTCATTGTCGGGTCGAGAACTTTTCACCTTGCCCACGTAATAGCTTTGGAAAACTAAAAAAGCACAGTTAATATTAAAGATTCTTTCTTCTCTTCATAATAAGAAACGAATAGTAAGAAAAATAAACTTTCAAAATGATGAAACTTAACAACGAGCTTCACTCATGATACATGACTAGAGTTGGGATACCTTTCCCCGCAGACCAGGAGCGTAACAAGGCTAGTGTACGAATAAACGGACGATCTTACGATGCATGCGTTATGTATATAACTTTTGCTTTGTTTTATGTATAACACACTTAGATTATTCACAACTGTAATCGTGTGGCGTAAAATAAACAAGACTGACAATGAAAGAAAACGACCGTTCGACAACTACGGGTGTAATACACGAATTAAAATAATCTTTAGAAGTAGATAACGGAATCATATACGCACCATCACAAATTTGTCTTAATATAACACAACCAAAATCTTTATTTATAACACTCTCGAACTTTTTTTACAACGCACATATTTATTATATCACCTGTAACGAATTGCAGTGAGTGTACATCGTTCACAATTTGCATTGACTCCATTAACGACGATCCAGTGTTTCGAAACTTTTTTTAATCGAGTCAAACGAATCCTTATAAATGTCGTAAATTTGTTTTAAATGGATTTCAGCGGAAGTATTCTCAAATCTTTTCTGGTTTTCCTTAACTTCTGCAACTTCCTTAGGTTTGAATCGTATAACCACATATTTTATTTGTCATAAATTCTGTCAGTATTAAAAAGCCGTTTCCTACCATGTTCCCTAATGTGTGAGAATTGGGCCTGGTGGCTCAGGAATACCGGGGTACCGCCTGTGGAATTCTCGGATTTGCTTGGGACATTTCAATAACACTCTTTTGGTATTTAAAATTATACGTTCGCCTTGTATAAAGACTCACTAGGTACTAACTTATAATTATACACTTCATCTGTTTTTTTACATTACACTGCTGGGGACGCCGTATATTCAGTACGAACCTGGGCTGCGGGAAAATATCCCAACTCTGTTCATGATTTCCATTTATTCTCTAAATCCAATTATTATCCTTAGTTCTTAATGTTTTCCTCTTATTTACATTTACAGATATTTGGAAGACAGGTTTTTGACCGAATAAATAATCTCGTATGCATATTTCACCCCTATTCCTATCTTGTAATTGGATTAATTATTGCCTTCCGTTTTCTTATGCAAAGGAGATTGTAACCTGCATTATACTTGTTCCATAATGCTCTAACAGACGAAACTAGTCGCAGCCATGATCTTAAAAGGCTTGAATAAACTCGTACATACAGAAAAGAGGAGGACTAGGAGGAAGCGAGCGAAGTAATCTGGACGAATGTAAAGAAAAACAGATAAGGGAGTGGGAAAGGAAGGCAAAGGGTATGAAAAATTGGATCAAATCACAAAACCATGGGCCTAATAGTCTGCATAAAGTTGAACATACAGAGAAGGGGAAGACCTAGGAGGAAGCGAGAGAAAAAAATCTAGATGGATCTAGAGGAAAAACATAATGGAGTCTAAAAGGAAGGCAAAGGGCCGAAAATAATAGGATGACATCACAAGGCCATGGGCTAAAAGACCTGAATAAGGTTGTACATACATCTATATATTTATAAATTTTCTTGAAGACTTCTGAGTTCTTCCTTTTTTGTGTTGGATTTTTTGTCTTCATTGCTTAAACTACAGTTGATCGGATAGTTCTTCTATGAATTCCCTGTTTTATACCATTGGTCAATGGCCTACTTCTAACTAAATTGTGTTTTGTAGATTATTCCTTCTTCCATATATTATTATTTCGAAACATTGACATAATTATATTTGCTTATATATAAAATATTATGCCTTAATTGTAATGATGCTGTAAGTAGACAATTACGAGTATTTACATATACATATGTATATATACCATGTAGTAACTAATATTTTCATTTTTTAATGGTTTTGTATAGATTACAAATTCAAACTAATAAACTGTATTTTATCAGCACGATACGTCAAGTAGTTACTTGTTATTGAGCTAAAACACACCGAGAAAGTTTTCCAAAACTTCTCAGACGTGTTAATGTTTCATATGTAAACGAACAAAAATAATCATTTGCAAATTAGAAAGTAAATACAGAGACTTATAAAATAAATAAAAGCACGTGCTAAAAAAACAAATAGGACTATATGGCGATTTGAGTTTACATTATCTTCACATTGAACGTGACAAGATTGTGCTTTTTAAAGATTCGGAACGCAAAACAACTCATTTCTGTTGAAGAAATTTAACAGTTAACATGTACCTTTATGTTTTTGGTAGATATATTTTGATAGCAACATGCTTCACTTTTATAGTAAGTACAGTATCTGTTAATAAGTGAGTTAATTTTTAAATAAATCTCTCTATGATTTTGAGATATTTTTAATATTTTATGAACAATTGGTTGTTGTAGATGTGGGTTATAAAACCGAAAATAAGTAATTGATGACATTTGTCTTCTTTTTCATTATGAAAGACGTACAATACTTAATGCATTAGGTATAGTGTATCCTAATAAATCTCATATTGGAAGGCTTGGGTAAAGTGCTATCAGGTAGGAAATCTCTTTTCAATTCCTAGATTGGTTGTAGTTTATAAAGGGTTTTCCAATAAGGACTTGACAACTTTTTTTCAAAATAAAATGCAGACCATTTGAGATAATTAAAAAACTTTATTATCGGGTTGAAGTACAATCAAAACATTTATGAATGGAACTCGACTTCGTTCATATGGCCACCGCGGGCACGTTTGCAGCGGTCGATTCGTTGGGCCCAATTTTAGATGACTCGGCCACACAATTCGGCCGAAACGGCTGCTATTTCGAGTTCAATGTTGGCTCTGAGCTCTTCCAACGTTGTCGGCTTGTTGGCATAGACCAATGACTTGACGTAGCCCCCAAAAAAAAAGTCTAGAGGCGTTAAATCGCACGAACGAGGCGGCCAATCGACTGGTCCATTTCTTGAGATAACACGCTCATCAAACTTACTCTTCAATAAATCGATTGTAACGTGTGCTGTGTGGCTTGTGGCACCGTCCTGCTGAAACCACATGTTGTCCAAGTCCATATCTTCCAATTCGGGCCAAAAATAATCGGTAATCATGGCGCGATAACGATTACCATTCACAGTAACGTGACGATCATTATCGTCGACGAAAAAATATGGCGCTATGACGCTGCCGGCATGCAAACCGCACCAAACAGTTATTTTTTGCGGATGAAGTGGTGTTTCATGAAGCACATGTGGATTTTCACCCGACCAATAACGCATATTTTGCTTATTGACGAACCCATTGAGCAAAAAATGAGCTTCGTCACTGAAAATGATTTTGCGATGAAATTGATCATCTTACCGCATCTTTTCCAGAGCCCAATCGGAGAACGTACGTCGCGTCAAATGGACCATCGGCTTCAATTCTTGACTCAGCTTGATCTTGTATGGGTGTAAACCAAGATCCTTACGCAAAATTCGCCATAAAGTGGTCTAGGCGATGCCCAACTCTTGAGAACGCCGTGGAATTGACTGATTTGGATCATTTGCTACGGACGTTTCAACGGCAGCGATATTTTCGACACTTCGACCAACACGTTGTCTCACTGGCACGGCAACATCACACAACGAATATGTAGACTCAAATTTTGCACTAAACTTGTTTACTGCCTGTCTACTAGGGCGAGAATTACGACCGAAAGTCGGAGTTAACGCTCTTAAAGTAGCGGTCACCGACTCCGAATTTCCCTAGTAAATTTTTATAATTCGCAGACGTTGTTCGTTCGTGTACTTTACCATGATGAAAATGTTAAGTTTACTGAATAAATTGACAGTGACAGTTTGATGATTAGTGAAAGGGTGCGTTCACAAATTGAATTAAAAGTTGTCAAGTCCCTATTGGAAAACCCTTTATAACGTAAATACTGATTCCTAATATTGCCACATTTTGTAAGTTTGATATCTATCGATAAATAACTGTGCTATTCCTGCTTCATTTTGGTTTTACAAGACAAACTACCATTACAAATTTTGTTGAAGAAGTACAATTTGTGAGTAAAACTTTAGACAAGACGATCTGTTTTCTACAAACTGTTTGGGACCTTCGACAACATATGTAATTCAATACTTCTAAACGGATTGGATAATTACATTTTTTGCTCAAGTTTTACTTAATCTTATTTCATATATTGGAATTCCATCTGTGTGCTTTACTTCATCTGGTGTACCGCAGGGATCCAAGTTGGGTCCTTTGTTTTTTTATATATTTGTGTTAATGCTTTGAATAGTTTGTTGAATTGTTGTACATTAGTTTATGAAGATCGTCTAAATACCTTCTATAATTTCTCAAGGCTTTAGGTCGAATTACAATTTATATGCTATTTTCTCCTTATTTAATAGTTGTTCATTTGACTAATTATTAGTTAATCAGCTTATGAAAAAATGGCAGAATGAAATTTAATAGTTTGTGGAATTAAAAAATTACTTTTGCTCAGTGTAGGCTTCCTGATTCCACACTGCAAAGAATTTAACAATATTTTAGCTAGAAATCGGAGTAAGTGGTTGTTATATGGTACCATCACTATTTATGTAAACAATTTGTATTTCTCTCCTGTTATAATAAAAATAATTCAAGTAAAGCATAGTCAGCATCAATGATTTGTAATTACCACAGAATCTAACCTGGATTTTTCTTAAATTCAATGAAACACTCCAGATTGCTAATCATAGATTATGTGATTATGAGATTCGTGAGTTTTATTGTCTAGAAGATAATAAATTTAGAATTTTATTTCAGTTTCTCAGCCAATCGGCAGAGACGCTCCTTGAAGACTTGGAGGACTCAGATGGTTTAATAGGTGTTTTCAATCTTGCGCCTCCAATTGAGAAGAATAAAGACATTTTTAAACCAGCTGAGGTAAGCGTTAAGAATTATTTAGATTATTTTTTATATTTTCCAAAAAAATTTTGAATTATTGATGGAAATATGAACATGTTTGGCGGTATTAAATG
The DNA here is from genome assembly GCA_031893035.1 of Dermolepida albohirtum. NCBI lineage: Eukaryota > Metazoa > Arthropoda > Insecta > Coleoptera > Scarabaeidae > Dermolepida > Dermolepida albohirtum. The sequence goes on from JAVIWB010001658.1 coordinate 142,287, forward strand.
CTTGATCTACTTTCGTAATGATAATAATTTTGATGGAGCTCAGTGGCCCAATGGTTCTCAACGGTACGGATCGCATACGGAGTTTGTTTTTGTACGGGTATTTTTCCCCGTAGTTTTCCAGGTGCGACACTGTTTAATTATCTGCTGATAATGACAACTTAATTGTCGAAATACGTATACAGAATACGAAAATTAATGTGGCAAGGGGCTATATATCAACCTTCAGTGATCAAATTTTCGTAATGATGTTTTCTTTGGGGGTACCAAACGCAGTTCCTTTGTATTTAAGAAGGTATTTGATCAAGTACACTGTAATTTCCTGTGCTACTTATGGAAACAAATATGGAAAAGGAACAGATGAAATCACGAAAATAAAAAAAAATGTATAGAAAAGTCGAACTGCAAGTTATATGTTGTCGATCGAGTTTTATTTTATTTTTTAAGACAATCACATTTCGTATGTACATATGGATGAAAAATATTGGTATTATTACTAAAAATACGATTTTTTAAACGTCGATAAGTGCTCAGTTCTTACTTATTTCAAAATTGCTAACTAATTTTGGTTAAATTGAAGGTATTTTTCTTTTATATTAAACATCATTTTAAATATTTGGGAGTTTCATTTTGTTATTAGTTTTACAATTCAGACATTAGATCTTCAATATTTGTAATATAACAACGAATTGGTACAAGGAAGAAAGTGGATATATCAGAATAAGAAAATAATAGAATAAATAAAGTAAAGAGAGAATTGTACGTTTATATCTCAGACAGAAATGAAAGCACTTACATCGCTTTAACCCCATTCGACATTGTGATATGTGTATGTTGACTAAGAAAACAGCAACGCGTGTATATAAACATGGCTAGTTGCTAAATAAAGCGCAGTTAATCAAAACTACTCTAAAAAAGCTAATCAGGTACTCGTTAAGTCGGGATTGTCGACAAGTTATGCGCTCCTGGCGTCCTTGTCAGTAGTGTTACTATCGAAATGATATTTTATGTATTCATATATACACGGTCTCTCGCAGCGAAAACCGAACTTTTTTAAAATAGTAATTCTTAGTAGCGACATCTATTCAAAAAAATATGCGTCGGTAAGGTAGATTTTTCATAAATGTTCTGTCAAAGTATCATGACATTTGCGTAATCAGAAGCAAAGAAATTGCTTATTAATTAATTTTGAACAATGAGCAAATATCAAGTTTTCAACCCGGCAAATCTTTCAGTGAAACGCTTAATTTGATGAAATAAGTGCAGGTAATCAACTTATGAAAAAACAAACAAAATGGCATTCAATAGTTTGTGGAATTAAGAAAGGCCTTGTTCTTAGTGCGGGCTTCCTGATTTGACTGTACAAAGAATTTAATAGTATTTTAACTAGAAATTGGAGTAAGTGGTTATTATATGGTGTCCCTCACTATTTATAAAAGCAATTTATGTTCCTTAATTTCTTATTATTACAAAAACAATTAAAGTAAAGCAAGTCAGCATATATGGTCCGTAATTATTTTCCCTTAAATTCAATGAAATGCACCAAATTGCTAATTATATAGCGGGTGGCTGATGAAAGCTTGGCGGCACTTCTCCTAGCAGATGGACTATAATGAGGCTTCTGACAAATCTTGCCGAGCGTGGCACAATCGCAAGAAGGCCTTATCATCGAGATCCCTCAGTTCGGACGCAGGAAACTATCGCTGCTGTAACTGCTGCCATACAATCCAATTCTCGAGTTTCGACAAGGAGCTTATCTGCTCAAATGGGTGTCAGCAGATAGTCACTGCAGACAATTTTGCACCAAGAGTTAAACTTATTTCCATATAAGATTCAATTAACAAACAAACTGAACCCAAGAGACTTCCTGATTCGCTTGGAATTTTGTGAGAAGATCATTCAAATGGCGTCAGAGGATGAAAACGTCTTGAACTGCATTTTTATGTCTGACGAGGCACATTTTGATTTAAATGGCAATGTTAACAAACAAAATTGTCGAATATGGAGTAATTCTAACCCACAGATACTCCATCAGATGCAATTACATCCACTTCGTGTCACAGTGTGGTGTGCAGTTTCTTCAAGGTTCATTGTCGGGCCTTACTTTTTCGAAGAAAACGGTCTTACTGTTACGGTTAATGCAGACCGTTACTTAAAGATGTTGAAATAGTTTTTCTTTCCAGAATTACGCCGAAAGAGACTCCCTTTCAACTCTGTTTAGTTTCAACAAGATGAGGCAACTTGTCACATAGCCACGCCTGTTATGACAGAATTGCGGCAAAAATTCCTCAATAAACTGATTTCAAGAAACTCCACATTCCGTTGGCCTCCCAGGTCTCCTGACCTCACTGCACCTGATTTTTTTTGTGGGGTTATTGCAAACAAGAAATTTACAAAAGAAACCCAACAAATTTGGATGATTTAAAGCAATCCATTCGAACGGTAATTGAGGCAATTCCCACTGCAACACTCCAGGCAGTAATGAATAACTTTTTGATAAGTTGTCGCACATGTGTCACCGAGGCTGCAGGCCATTTGAATTCAATTATTTTCAAAACTTCATGAATTACTTTAATAAAAATGTATTATTTTTCAAATGAATTACTAAAAATAAATCACATAAACTTTACAGAAAGTTATTTGAGTTTCTTAATGTAGCAAAATTGATCAGCCACCCGTTATTAGAAGATTTATCTGCACTTTGAGTCAATTTTTCTAAATAATATTGGTGAGCTTTATTGTCTAAAAGATAATAAATTTTGAATTTTGTTTCAGTTTGTCAACAAGTCGGTACACAAGTTCCACAAATTCGCAAATGATTTAACAGGCGTTTATGATGCCCCTTCTCCTTTTGGGAGACGTAGAGGCTATACGCCTAAAGAACTTAGGGTAAGTGTTAAGAATTGTTTAAATTCCTTTTTTATATTTTCTTGAGAAATTCAGAATTGCAGATAGCAATCTGAACAACGTGTCTAACGCTGCTCTGTTTTTATAACGATGCGACGTAAAAGTATATTTTTCATTAGATATCGTTCAAGTTTACATGGTTTTTCGTTAGTGCTCGCAATGTACCTAATTGGACCAACGATATTTCTGAGTATATCGTTTTGTTGGACGTGATATAACATCTGCACACTTAATTGATTCACATGTTCGAGTATTGACTTGCAAAGCGGCGATCAGTTATATATGTACGTGAGATGTCAGAAGTTTTGCATGGTGGGACAGAGAGGGTGCCACTAATCATATGTCAATACTAAAAATTAACCTCCATCTCTAGTTAACTTAAATCCAAAGTTTCAGTCAACAATTTCTCATAGGTATGGAGAATTCATATGTGGACGGATTTGTCTTTGCCGCAATCCAAGAGCAGGTTCACCAAAAACGGCAGTCTCTAGGGAAAACGTCGACGCTGTGCGCAAGATCGTCAACGAAGATTGACATGTGATATATCGCTAGATTGAAGCATTATTGGTGATTTCAAAGACCTCAATTCAAAAATTTTGAATAAATAATAAAGAATTGTGTGTAAAAAAATTAGTTTCCCGTTGGATATCACATCTGTTGACCAACAACAATTGACAACAATTCATCTACAAGATCAAAGAACTGTTACTGCCGATTGGTATGCAACCATTTGTTTGTCGCATGTCATCGCTGAGTTTCGAAAAACCAACGCCGAACGATGAATCATTCTCCGCAAAGACAATGCAAGTTCGCACACAGCACGCAAGACAATCGAATTTTTAACGCAACAAAACGTTGAATTGTTGAACCATCCTCCGTATAGTCCGTACCTAAGCCTCAACGAATCCTTTACCTTTCAGAAAATCAAGAACGGACTGTATGGTCAAAGATTCTTGTCGTCAGGGGAAGCAGTCGATGCCATCAAGAACGCAGTTTTGACTGTACCAACAAACGAGTGGTGCAACTGCTTCCAGAGTTGATTCGAGCGCATGCAAAAGTGCATTAATCTTCGTGGAGAATACTTCGAAAAACAATGAAGTCTTTAAAAGCTATCTACTGTTTTATATGCAAAATTTAAAAGACAACTCACGTATTGATGTTAAAGTTATCGTTCTCTTACTTTAACTTACAGTAACTATTATTTACAATACACTTTGTCGTGGGGACTGCTGCTAATACAATGAAAAAGTTTTTCTTAAACTTTATACAAAGGTTCTGTTGTATGAATGAATCGAGTCTGAAAAATTATTGAGTCGTCCAGTAAAATAATTATTTAGCTCCAGATGCCAAATTTTAATATAAAATTTGCATTGTAATTCTGTCTGCAAATGTTTTCTACCATTTCAAGAATTACGTTCATCAAAATCCAACCATTCAAAGACTTTTGGAATGAATTCATCAAATATAGCACCAACAATTAAGAAAGAAATCAAGAAACTATATCTCAGTGAGTATTGTCCAAATTAAAGATGAATTTTTCATTAAGTAAGTTTGAAGAATTCTGTGGGTAACCAGCGGCAGGAACCAATGACGGAAGGGGAACGGACGCATACGGTCATTTTCGATAATTTGTATAATGTCAGTGATGCAAGGATGCCTTGCAAAGGTAAATTGCGACGGGTATAAATACATTTTTAAATCGTTATTCTACGTTAGAATATACAGGAATTATAATTCACATCTATTCAGCCTACAGTACAGTATGCTACAACAACCCTTACTAGTACCCAAAATTATTAACTGCCAAAGACATGGACTTTTCGTCGATTTTCTCCTAAGGGGCTCTCATCTAGTGTGTGAATATTACCTAATATTCCTCTGGGAGTACCAAACGCAGCTCCTTTGTAATTAACCAGAATTTTGATGGGATAGGCTATAATATCCTGTGCTACTGGGAAGAGTATGGAAAAGGCACAGATGAAATATCGAAAATAAAAGAAATAGTGAAGACAATCGAAAGGCTTTAAAGCAAGGCGAGAATCCTCTAGTAAGGGAAACAAAATCAGGATCATCTACACAGAAACTGCGTGGTTGACAGTGTAGAGGGAGTGGATCGAATGTCCAATAGGAAGGTCTGGCCAAAAAACTAGTGAAACAGAATCAAGATTGCATGGAGGTTCAAAACGTAATCAAAGATAACTTAAACAGGGATGTGCAAAGAGGTCCCAGAGAGACACAGAGTCACAGTAAATCTAGGAAAATGGTAGTGGAATAGGTTCTATACTCAGCTCTGTATCTATTTAAGATACGTTTTCTTAAAATTAGTTTAACTCTTAAAGGATTAATTGAGCTTGATGCAACGTTGACTCTTCCATTATAATGTTGTATTGCTGTCTGCAAATATTTGTTGTATTTAGTGCCGTAAAATTTAAATGATTTTAGACAATTCCCATACAAATAGATCCATCAATAGTGACCGGAGTGATTGCGAAAGTTAAGCAATCTTTTTTTAAGGAAGTTTTATCGTTTGAAGTAAAGGTACATTTGTCATTATTCGTACCAGAACATTCCGATGTTGCTTCGAAGCTGATAAAAATATTTTTAGGTAAGTAAATATATTTTCCATTTACATACAGCAAATATTCTCTTTACGGTCATTTCTTAAAAGCGGTCAGCTCTAGTAGCAACCACTTTTCTAGTTCTAACACCAACTATATTGAAAAGTAAGTATCGATGATCCTCCCAATATTGGCACCCCTCATAAGCGGTCGCGGTCACTTCAGAGAAATTTATTTTTGGAAAAATACCTTCAATTTAACCACGCACTAGCTGTCATACATTGTTTTGTCGATAACGACATATAATATAAATTCAACATCTTCTAAATACAAGGACATCTTTTTAGCACGGCGTTCGTTGCTCTCCGAGACAAAGGTGGAAACTTTCGTCATTCTGTAGATATTTTGTCAGTCTTATCCGTTTTTAGCTAAGCAAAAACAGCTGTGAATAATGTGTGTTATTTATAAAACAAAACAGAAATGATATAAATAACGCATGCATCGTAAAGTTGCGGGTTTGTTCGTATAGTGGCCTTGTTACGACACTGGCTCACGGGAAAAATATCCCAACTCTAGTTATGACCTCCTTTGTTAGCAAAATGCACCACTAGACTTGCTATATCTTCATGTCCGTTAAATCTAAAATGTTTGGGCTTAATTTTTCATGCATTTTATGTGATAATTCTCTTCAGAAGGTTTAATTTGGTGCTTTAAATTGTTTTACTATTGTAGGCGCTTCTATATAGCAGCAAATCAATGTACGCTCAAAGGATTGTAATATACTGTAAAATGTTTTATAATAAATAATATTTCTTCGGATCTATAATAATCCATTTTAAAATTGATAAGTGTTTTGGCTATTAAATATTTATTTGTAATATACCGTGTTTAACTTCTTCCTAAGAATCGAATTGTGTTATAAAGAAGTCTGCAGACACGAGTGCGCACTCATTGGCGGCGATGATATATTTCGAAAGCGGTCGGATATACCCGAAGTCGAGATTCGTATGCGTATATTATGTGTATGAATGCCGGATTAGATTAATGATGGCAAATCGACGGCGTTCTTTGTTATGTCCGACGAGTGTTAATAGATTTCTTAACCGATTTTCGACATTAGCATACACTGGCACTATTATTCAATGTATTGTTTGCAATATCAACATTTTACTGTACGGTATTTTTGTGTGTAAAAGACATGTTAATAGCAAAGAACACCGGTTAAATGTGCAACGTGATATACCATATTATAAATTTCTATACGACTATTGTTTGTGAAACCATTTATATTAGTTCTTCTTTCTTTTAAGATATACCGATTCTGGAAGAATTTATAATATTTGCTACTCATATACGTTCCAAAATCAATCCTTCTCTGTTCGACTATTCTTATAGTGTGGCGTTGATGAGCAGACCTGATACACAGGGTATCAAATTTCCAAATCATTTACAACTGTATCCAGAGAATTACTTTAGCAAAGAGGTCCTTTTGAAGGCCAGTAAGGCATCGTCACGTAGGTCTGCTAGAAGCGTAAGTATATTTCATTTTCACTTAATGTTTTTTAAAATTTAAAATGTAAATTTCGACTGAAAGTCATTTGTAATTTCGAAGCTTAGTTAAATGTTGTGATGGCGTATGCAGGAGGATTCTTTGACGAGAATGGAAACCCGGAATAAATCAACGTATTGCTTTTAGATTTTACTTTCTTTGGACTTACGATGCCGAAATATAGTTATGAAATTTTCGTGATGATCTTCCTCAACATCCGCAAAATACTGCTCTGTTGCTGAAATAAATGCTTCATCCAATAAAAACTTCTTTTCAGAATGAAAAAGTTGTCGTTGCAAAAGAATTGAAGAAATTGTTTTCTTCAATTTATCTAGCAAGCTGGTATTATAATGTTCATTAATAGTTTTTGCGAGGTAGACTATGAAAGTTAACCCCTTTGAATTCCAAATAATTCACAATCAATTCCTTACCTATCGATGCAGTTGGCATTTTTTGGAGAGAGGTAGGATTATGATATTTACGTCGTTGTAATTACTGTTTGAATTCAACAACCTAATTTGCTTAACAAAGAATCAGTAGTGGAAATATCATTGGTAATCCTATCCCCCTAAAAAAATTACCTGATTTTTCCATCGACAAGTAGAGAATTGATTACGAATTATTTGGAATTCAAAGGTGTTAATTTTCATAGACTATCTCTCAAAAAACTCTTAATTAAGATTCATGTTAGATAGTGAAGAAAGCAATTTCTTCAATTCTTTTGCTATGACGACGTTTTTTCCAACACCACTAACCATGTTCAGAAAAAAGAAATGGATCGATTGAAAAGAAGATCTTACTGGATGAAGAAGTTATTGTAGTAACAGAACAGTGCTTCGAGAATCTTGAGGAAAATGATCACAAAAATATCGTAATGTTACTTCGGGTTCTAAGTCCGAGGTATGTAAAATCATAAAAGGAAAAGAATATGTTACAATATATTTAAGAAAAAGCGTGTGTTAAACTTGGGTAAAATACAGTAAAAATATCGAAATCTGAATGAAACTGAGAAGCCATTGTTTTTACAAATCAAAAAATACTTCTTAGCCATCTTATATCATAAATTTTGCGATTGGATTTTTAGGCACCAGTTGATATACCGTTTACAAGAACTAAACGTGGCGTAGATGGAGAACGTATATTAGATTATTGGCGTGAAGATATAGGACTAAATTTACACCATTGGCATTGGCATTTGGCTTATCCTATTTCAGGCAACGACCGGTTAGAAAGGGATAGAAGAGGTGAATTATTTTACTATATGCATGAGCAAGTTATTGCCAGGTAAGAGATTTTTAAAAGTACACTTGGTTAAGAAGTTCCTAAAATAGCATTTGAATTGAGAAAAAACTATACTTTCCTCTATTGTACATGCAATTATTCGAAAGAAGGAAATGTATAGAATATCCTTGTTTATTCTATAAGGTTTTCCAATAGGGATGATATGATTTTGAAGTGACATTTCGGCCATTTGTAATATGTCATGATCTGTCATTTGTTTTTCATTGTATTCAGTATTGTTTATAATTTCATCATGGAGAGATATACGCAAGAACAATGTTTACAAATTATTCAGTTTTATTGTCAAAATAATCGTTCACCAATTGCAACTTTTCGTGCGCTTTTGCCATTTTATGGTCGTAATAATCGTCCCAGCGTGCTCGGTATTCGTCGAATTGTTAAAAATTTTGAATTTACTTTTCTTTACATAATTTTCAAGTGCCAATAAGACAAAGAACCGCTCGAAGTAATGCAAATATTGCTGCCATTCAGGCAAGTGTTACTGAAGACCGTAATTTGTCGATTCCAAGACGTTCTCAACAATTGCGACTGTCTCAAACCGCAACCTGGCGGACTTTGAGAAACGATTTGAGTTTGCATCCCTATAAAATTGTTCTCATTCAAGAACTGAAGCCATTGGACCACCGTAAACGTCGTGAATTTGCTGATTTTGCCTTGGAACAACTTGAAAACAATAACGATTTTTTTAAGAAAATCATCTTCTCTCGCTTTCATCTGGATGGTGTGGTAAATAAACAAAACTGTCGATTCTGGTGCGAAGAAAATCCACAAATTATTTATGAAAAACCATTACATTCACCTAAATTGATAGTTTGGTGTGGTTTTTGGTATGGTGGAATCATAGGTCCGTACTTCTTTCAAAATGAAGCTGGTAACACCGTTACTGTCAATGGAGAGCGGTATAGATTGATAATAACTAACTTTTTATGGCCGACATTGGAAGAAGTTGATCTTGACAACATTTGGTTCCAACAGGACGGGGCTACGTGCCACACAGCAAATGCAACAATAGAATTATTGCGAGAAAAGTTTGGAGATTCGATTATTTCAAGAAATTGTGATATTGAATGGCCTCCAAGAAGTTGTGATTTAACACCATTAGACTATTTCTTGTGGGGTTATTTGAAGTCATTGGTCTATCGCAATCTTCAAGCTTTACAAGTCAATATTGAACGTGCCATTCATGACATACGACTAGATTTAGTGGAAAAAGTGCTCGAAAATTGGGATCATCGAATTCGTTCCTGCAGAAGAAGTCGTGAAGGCCATTTGAATGACGTTTTATTTAGAACTTCATTGTATCGATTGTACTTCGCATTAAATAAAAAACTTTTGAATTTTCTTAACAATAAGTGTGTTTTTTTTAAAGAAATCATATCACTCTTATTGGAAAACCTGTTATTAGATGTATAGCTGATATTTGGTAATGTTATGCGACTTCCATAATCTTCTAAGATTACAAAATCATTTATTGGCCGAACCTTTTTTTAGGTATAATTTGGAAAGGCTTTCTAACGGACTAAAGCTGGTGAAGCCGCTTTCAGATTGGAACGCTCCAATTGAGGAAGAATATTATCCCAACTTGTATAACTTTGAATCTAATGAACCGTATGCAAATCGCTCAAAAGATCTGAAACTGGCAGATGTCAAAAACAGTTACTTCGAAGAAACAATTTCTAACGCCGTTGTTGCAAGAGATAGGGTAAATGGCGCTGTTATGACACGTTTGGCTCAAAATGTAAGTGATGTGCATATATTTTAGAAAATAACTGAATATTTTTGATGAATTCTTTCCTATACTTCTTAGAGAATCATTTCGCGATATATCCACTTTTTAATTACAATTTTGATTTCTTTCCTGGATTTATTTCGGTCGTTTTTTCATCTTCAGCCATAACATTTAAATCTCTAGAAATGCGTGCTAATATTGAAGCACGTAGATTTTGGGAGAATGTACACGTTTTTACGTTATAGGAACGAAATTCGTAAGGGCCAATTTTCTAACAATGAAAAGAAAAGAATCGGTCCAGAATGAGTCTACGTCGTATACTGTACATGAATAAAAGAAATGCGCCTCAGAGTATCAACAACAATTAAGTGTTTTATTAAAGAAAAATAAAGACATTCAATAATGCAATTCAGTAAGTAATGAAATATATGAAAAATCTTTAAAATACGATACTGGACACACAGAATCTTGATATAAGAAAATATTTCGTTCCCCAGTGATGGTTTCGTTCGTTTTCAACAGCTCATAATAAATAACACCGCCCTGGTCCCACCAAATACACAGCAAAACCTTCGCAGTGTGAATATTCGGCCGAACCGACGACGTAGAAGCATGACCGGGCAGTCTCCATGCTTTTGTTCTCTTTGGGTTACCGTAATAAATCCATTTTTCATCACCCGTAACGATGCGATGAAGAAAACCCTTCCTTTTTTGCCGCTGGAGCAGTTGTTCACAGGCAAAAATACGACGCTCAACGTCTCTTCGCTTCAAATCATAAGGAACCCAAGTTTCTTGCTTTTGCATCATTTCCAACTCCTGAAATCGCTGGGAAATGACTTGGCGGGTAACTCCTAATGCTGAAGCAAGCTCGTCTTGCGTTTGGCATGGATCCTTATCCAGCAATGCCTCCAATTCAGCGTCTTCGAAGGCTTTTGGTCTTCCTTGACGCGAACGGTCGCCAACATAGAAATCACCGTCTTTGAAGCGACGGAACGAATCACGTCACGTTGTTTCACTTAGAGCAGCATCTCTGTAAACTTTTTGGAGTTCTCGATGCGTTTTAGCCGCCGTTTTCTTCTATTGAAAGAGGAAAAGCAACACTTTCCGCAAATGACGATTATTTGGCACAAAATCAGACATTTTCACACAACAAAAAGTATATGACGCAAAAACAAAATCACTAATGTGTCAAAGCGGTTTGTTTACCATATGTCTAAGCTTGGTTCATGACGTTTTGATTATGTCACAATCGACCAGCACTTACTACTGGAGCCATCTCTTGAAAAACAGCGAGAACTTAGTTGCGTACCTAACATTTTCTGTCAAAGGCTTCGTTCCTTTTTTAAACAAAGGTCCTATGTATGCCAAAATATAAAAAAATAAATTTGTTAATTGTTTCGTTGTTTTCATTGAAACTTCATCATTACAGAGAAATGGTGGTAGCATACAATTAGACGATATTACTGGTATTGATATCTTAGGTAATATTGTAGAACCAAGCGACTTGTCTCCACATCGAGACTTCTATAAGAGATTGCACGCGTCAGGACATCTTCTGATGGCTGGTATACATGATCCCAAACCTACTGGACCTGTAAGTTAATGATACACTTTTGAAATGTTTTAAGTAAATGTGGATATTATTTTTCAAGACAACCGTTGGTGTTATGGCTTACGTTTCGACGGCAATGAGGGATCCCGTTTTTTACCGTTGGCACAAATTCATCGACAACGTTCTTCAGCAGTTCAATGAATTCTCACCACCGTACACCGTTGGCCAAGTAAAATTTGCTGATTTAATTCTTGTCTATTATTTTCCTAATCCATTTCTATACAGCTAGAATTTCCGGGAGTAAGAGTAACAGGTATACAAGTCAAACCAAATGAAGGACCGGACAATGTGTTCTTTACTTATTGGCGTAAGACGAACATCGAGGTAAATTTCGAGACATATCCTGGTGAACCACCGAAATGGGTCACTATTAGTTACACGCGTTTGGATCATCAGCAGTTTTCTTACGAAATCGGTGTGGAAAATGATGACGAAGTCACTAAAGAAGGAGTTTGCAGAATATATATGTCGCCGACTTACGATGAAACGGGCGCACGATGGAATTTTACCCAACAAAGAAAGATGTTTATTGAGTTGGATAAATTCAAGGTTACTTGTAAGTACTTAAATCTTACTTTAAAAATTATACCGCGACTTCGTAATAGTGAAATAGTGATATGCTAAAGCACATCCATTTTATTCACCAATAACGACTTTTCCTTCTAAAGCCACTGTCTTTAAACGATCTCTGTAACACTTTCGATTTACCGCAATTCAATACTCTTTCAAATATTAGCATTAATTTGTGGTCGATAAAGTACTGATCGAGACGCGTCTCGTGCAATGCCACCACTCTTAAGGCGCTCTGATTTTACACACAAAGATGAATTCAACAATTGATATATAATCAAGTGACATAAAAATTAGCGAAAGGCACCGTAAAACCTCTTACGGATTGAACAGCAAGCTGGTCGACCGAACGATGTAATACGATGTATTAACCCACGTTAGATAGCCAAGCCATTAACATACGTGACTGAATTCTCAATATGTGCCACTACGATTCAAAAAACCTCTAAATAAATGAAATTAAGCATTTATTGTGGATAGAATAATCATAAACGCATCTCAGTCAGTAGTCTATCAGTGTCTTTCACTGATTTTTCCCTGACAACATTCTTGATTTGATATTTTCAAAAATAATATTTTATCTAGATGTCGTGACGAGCTGACAGACTGAACATTATTTCGGAGGATCCCCATCATCCTGCTTTATGTACTGATATTTAATAATCTTCAAACCCTCTCCTCCTCAGTTTTCGTCCTCTTGTAAAACTAACTAAAATTTTCGTAAAGCCAACCTCGACAAGCTCTACGATGATTTTGTCAGATTAATTGGTCTTTCCTTGATGATTTTATTGATGTTATGTTACATTAGAATCTTACGCTGTATCATCTTATCTTTCGTGAGTTAAATTGTGGTTAATTTCAAACCGAAGCAGTACTACGATGATAAATAGAAGCCTCCTTATTGTTTATTTACTTAATCCTTGAAAGTCTTTTACCCTGATCCGGTGCAAGACGTAGGGAGGTGGGGGAAAATTGAAAGTTGATTTAAATGGTTGGTTTTTTACAGTTGTTCCAAGTTTAATTTCATGTTGTTTTTCTTCCGCCCGAACTAACATTGTTATTGTTTTGTTTTAGTTTATTTCTATTCCTAAAGCCTTCAAGTGTTCGTTATAGATTACGATGTTGTTTAGTGTATTTTCATCTTTAGCAATTAGCACATTATCTGCATAGATCGTATTTGAAATTGCGACTTGTTTCATATATAATGTGAAATGTCTATCCTCCAGGAAATCTATAATCTCCCTATATCAACAAGGTTTCATTATTAGGCCATCTATATGTGCTCTTTGGCGAAGAGGCATGTGAAAATGTGTCTTTGTTTTGCGTTTGTTGGTGGTTCGTCTCAATTGTTTTTGTAAACCATATCTTCCTAGAGACACTATGCGACGGAGGCTTCAGTAAAACAACAAATCTATGGAGACGACATTACATCGACGGCATGTTAAGGCATTCTGATTTACTTTCTTGATAGCCAAGGGATCGTCCATACCTCAAAACCAAAGTGTAAGCGAAAAATTTTTCCCGAAAAGTTGTTGAAAGTTTCTAAAATGGAAGGATCATATCCATGATTTATCTAAAATCCTTTCAAATGTATGTTTTGGAATTCGTCGCTTGAGGAAACTCGTTGGCGAACAGGCGTTACGAATTATATGCTTTGGATGCCTTTATTCCAGAGTAAGATATGGCATTGCTGTTTGGGGTAGTAGTACTGATATGAATCGTATTTTCATAATACAGAATTCTGAGAATAATATATAACATGAATTTTAATCAATCATGTAAGGGCTTATTTAGAAAACATTTTTTGTTAACTATTTTTGGAATTTATATATTCGAGGTCCTACTTTTTGCCTACAAACATAAAGCCTTATTTGAAGAATACAGCGCTGTTCACGATTATTCCGCAAGGCATGAAACTAATTATTATTATCCCAAACACCGCCTAACCCTGACGGAGAGTGGACTTCACTACTCTTCCATTAAATTTTTTAATAGTTTACCGGAATCATTAAAAGAAATTAAGATATTCTCAATATTTAAAAAAAGAGTTCGTGATTTCTTAATTGATTTAGAACCATACAGTATATTTGAATATATAAATTGTGGTTCTCTACGCAAGAATATGATGTATAAGAATATGATTTAACATATATGTAATATATTGTATCTATCATGACGTTTGCATTTTCTTTTCTTTCTTTGTACAAGACTATGAAAAAAGTAGTTTCATATCTAGCATCTTTTTTCTTACTAAATTAATTCTGATTTCTTTTGGTCCTTATTTTCTTTCTTGTATCTTACTATACAAATATGTAGCATAGTGCAATATTTGAAGGTTATAAGTGAAATTATTTATTTATCGTCATTTGGATTATGTAAATCATCAGAAAAAGAATTTGGAAAAATTCAAACAGCCACCAGATGAAAATATTAATAACGACTCCATCAGTTATTCCAATTGAATCCAGATTACACAAACATGTTATTTTTTTATCCACCATCTCGAGGAGAAGTTCATAATGATGTATCCATATTTTTTTTATATTTATATCTACATTTTAAATCTCTTCTCTATTAAACATACTTTTTCCTCAAAAACTGGAGGGTCATGGAGGAAAGCGACCGAAATATTTACAATTACACTCCACTATAATCAGCTATAATCTAATAAGCGAGAAGGATGTGTTTAGTTGTGCAGTGTAATTAGAATTTCTCATTTACAGTACGTCCAGGTAAGAACATCATTTCCAGAAAGTCAATTGAATCCCTAGTATCCGTTCCAGTAGAGGAATCATTTTATACCACGAACACATCAGAAGATGCTGTCGACAAGAATCTTATTCGGGGTTGTGGATGGCCACAAAATTTACTTATACCTAAGGGAACTGTAGAAGGCCTTTCCAGCCAATTGTTCGTAGTGATTTCGAATTATGACGAAGATAAGGTTAGGCAAGCAGTCATTTATTACTAGAGCGGCGACGAAAGTGGCAATACCATAGGCGGTACGGTAGAACGGGCAATTGGTGCGCAGTGAATGAGATCATTCACATCAAATACAATACGGTTCACGGTTGGTGTTTAAGTGTAAATTATAAACTGCGGCGAAAGTGTCCGTAGCAGTGCCGTGTCTAGACTTATTCTTACACAATTAGTGCTTACCTAGTAATATGTAATTTCATAACCCTGGTAATGTGTTGTGGAAGTAACTGTACATCTGCATCATTGCATACGTCTCTACGGTTGCTTCTGTAAATGACGTCCTTCGCGACGAGAAAATGTTTTTGTATAGAGAAAAAGATCGTTCGGCGTCTATTGATGTAATTTTGGCAGAAAGAAGCTGTTGTTCAAAATCATTCCAGGGCTCACTATTTGCACATTTGTCATAAATAGTTCGTAAAACGTGCAAGTCCGGATTTTTTTTTAAAACACTTAATAATTTTTGATGAGCTCGTACACCAGCAGCGTCAGTTAAACTATGCAAATGAGCGGTCACATTTTGCACTATGCATAGTGATGCGTCTAAGGGCAGCGAATCGTTTTCGTTTTGAAGTTTCGTAATTGCTTCTACTAATGGATGGTAATTGTTATATATTGTATGCAGATCTTCCAGAATTTGGGGATTTTCAAATTGATGTTGACTGTCTCTGATTGCTTGGGATTCGGTTGGCCTAAATTTTGATATAACGGATTTAACTTTGTGAAAATTCTTATGGTAATAAAAAGCTGCATTTAGCCACGTGCCCCATCGTGTAAGAATGGGTTCCGGTGGTTCCGAAATATCTGGACAAGTTTTATGAAATTCTTTAAGTCGTTTAGGGGATTTAAGAAACACTTGTTTGGTGGATCCAATCAAATGATCAACGTTTTTATAACTACTTCTAACATTTTCAGCAACTAAATGAAGAGCATGGAGTACACAAGTTATGTGTATTAATTTAGGAAAAGTTACTTTTAGTAAACGTCCGAGTAGTAACATAGTAGCAGCATCATCTGTTACAAGCATGCAGACTTGAGTACTATGAATGTGAAATTTCTTTAAGGTGTTCATTATTATTTGCCGAATATTTGCCGCAGTACATGCTTGTATACGTTTACAGGCTAACAAATAGGGCTGTGAAAATGTGTTGGCTGATAAAATACGTACGATTACGTTTATTATACTATTTTTTTTTAAATCAGTAGTCTCATCTACAGCAATCCACATATTTTCATTTTGCAATTCTCTTCTTGCTATATTTTCAAGCCTCTCTCTTAAACGCGGCAAATGTTTCTGTAAAGTTCTTCTTGCAGGTAATTTATAATTTGGCAGATATTTATTCCAGAACACTTGAAAAGGGCGTTTGCTGATTAAACGAAGCGGCAAATTACATGCAGTCAACATAAATAAAAAATCATAAAGGAATGTTGCATAAGGTATTTCATTTCTTTTGTTCAGTTTATGTATTGCACTGTTCACATGTTTTTTACAATTGTCTTTCTTCCGTATTATAAGTCGCTTATTACACACTAAACACAATACTGCACATCCATCATACTTTAAATCGGGAAATTCTGCTATGTATTTTCTAACCGACGTAGCAAACGGCACGGACTTTCGCGACATGTTTGTGTGAAGTTATTATAAACACTAATCGTGAACCGTATTGTATTTGATGTCAATGATCTCATTCACTGCGCACCAATTGCCCGTTCTACCGTACCGCCTATGGTATTGCCACTTTCGTCGCCGATCTATTTATTACATTATACTGACAAGTACTTTACTATATTCAGGTTGAGGGCAGTAATCATTCTCGTAATGAATGTTACTGTGGTGTGCTAGGTAGTAAGTACCCCTACAAGAAGTCTATGGGATTCCCATTCGATCGTCCTCCCAGAAGTGGCGTGACAACTTTGCAGCAATTTTTAACGCCAAATATGTTCGTTCAAGATTGTAATATTAAACATGAGAATAAAGTAGTTGAGTAGAATAATTCCACAAACAAGATGGTTCGAAATTTGATCAATATTGAGTTTTATTTTGTTTTTTTAATGTACTTTTCCTGTACTTTACTTGAATAAATTACATTAGCAAACATAAATTTAGTTAATTTAGACCCAACACTTGTTTTTGATTAACATTTGGCCGTCTCAATTGAAAAAGGTTCCCAGTTGTTGACTATTACGTTAAGCTTTTAAGCTACAGGATACCCTATTTTTGACCAAAAAGTCATACAAAATGTGCATACAAAAGAAAATAAAGGAAAAAAAATTAGCAAATATACTGTTCACAGAGAATAATTTTATTCATATAAAAGCTATATACAGTTTCTGCAAATTAAATTATGTTCATGCAAGTAGTAAGTATTTAGTTCTTTTACCAAACGGCAAACATAGCTTTTCCTATGGTGTTCAACCGGTGGATAATCTGGTTTGATGCTTCAACAATAATCAGCCATCATATCTACATTTACTGATCTTTAAATCATGGTGAAACTTCCAACCCTGCTGACAGAGTGCTATCATTAACATAAGCTATAGAGAAAAATTTGACGCGTGTAACGGCAGGCGTAATTTTTGTTGAAGATTTTGAAGACACAGAACAGACCGTAGAAGTTACCTACACAGCTGCAATTGAGCACAGTTGTTCCCAAGGATTGCCGTGACAAGACGCAAGCACTTGTTGCAGCGCGCGCACCTCTTGTTAGTGAATACAACAAAACGATCCTTACTTAAAAAACACGTCTTGCATTAATGACTATCAATCAACCAGAGTCTTTTATGAAATTTCATAAAATTATGAAATTAATCTGCATTAGATGTCTATCATTTCTGAAGTTTGTAAGCGCGCTTTGATTTATCGATCAGTTCCTATATTCCCAAGCTTTGCAAAAGTTTATGAGCACGTTATCCATACTTGCTTGTATTCTAAAGTACGATCATTACTTTCGCCTGGTTAACGTGAAAATGATTTACTATTTATACCATCAAGTCTTGCTAATAAGCACAAGTTTCTTTGTCCGCGATCGTCGTTATGTTTTTGCGAATCCATCTCTACAGTTTGACGATGACAACTTACTTGTCGAAATACGTATATGGAATACGAACATTGATGTGATAAGGGGTTCTATTTATTTTTTTGATAAATTCAATCAGCCACAGTTTTTTTATGTAAAATCGAACAAGAAATTTCATGAAACTATGAAATTAATCTGCGTTAGATGTTTATAAAATTTACGGGACTCTTGGATTTGACATAGTCTTGTTTAAATCTCAATTTTTTTCTCATATACATGGACATCTGGCGAGATAAAATCAATCCTTAGAGGTCCACTTTGGGAGACGCAGCTTTAAAAAATAAAATACCATATATTAAGACCGTGTCGAACAAACATTTTAAATCAAATGAAAATAGTGAGAAAATTATTAAAAATTTCTGTTTACTTTATGTCGTAAACTGAAATAGAAAGACAACAGACATAGATTTGCATAATTTTGTTTTCGTCTGGGATTATGCAGATCGTATAAATCAAAAATAAAAATCGTCTTTTTGCCTGAAATATTTGTATATTTCTGATTCATTTTGTGTTAATTTATCGAAAATAATGTAAAACGGGATATTTGATATAAAAAACATCTATTATTAATAAAACATGTTGATATTAATGATCAACATAGGAAAGAAAAAACACGATGCAGCTATAAAATTAGCCGCGAACTCATTATTACAGTAGTAAAGGTGACTTCTTGGATCCTACAGTTCCGATTGTGTCATCAAGTATTGATAGTGGACAATAACGATTAGCAAAATGGGCTGGGGAACATATGGGAAATATATTTTTGTGGCAACAAGTCTTCTTTACGTGGTAAGTACTAATTCTTTCAAACGAAGAACGAAGTTAAGATTCAATATTTAAATGCATGTAACATGTTATAACAATACATTATTTAATGCCTATCCAATTGCATATATACACACACATATGTGGATATACACAATTGCGTGCATTTCACGATGTGAATCAATGGAATCTCGTAACTTCCTGCTTTTTGTATCGTAGTAATTGTGATATAAATTAATGAAAAATTTTATCATTCAAGGAACATCCGACCGGTAAGCGAACGACTGGGGTTCGATTTCTTACCAAGCGAAAGATTTTTTCATTAATTTGAGCCATAATTATTTCGATATAATACACACACACACACAATATCTATTTTAATTTTTTATTGGATGAATTAGTTGAATTATAAATTAGTTGCGTATAAAATATTAATTTCTTACGTGAGTCTTTTACTGTACGATTCTTAATTTACAATTAAAATAAATAGAAATAGGGTTTTCAAATTGTTAATCGACGTGAAATTGATTAAAATATTAATTAGTTGAATTACAAATCATGTTATTACAGTTTTGTAGCGGACAAACTACGCCTTCTGACGAAGATATCGAAAATCTAGTAGACCTTTTTATTAGACCCACATTACCACTGTTGGATTCTAAAAATCACAAGTTGTTCCAATTGCAAAATGTAAGTCATAAAAAGAACTTTCTTTTTCAACGAGAGAAGTATAGATTTAATCTAGACGTTCTTGTATAGCAATAAGAATAAGAAAATACAACGAAATACATTTTATTTTTGAGTATAATGTCTCTGTTACATTACACATTTGTTTAATAGGGATATCATTGCGTAAAGTACCACTAGAAAAAAGTCTTTTTGTTACGTGCGTAGTTGAGTATTTCTTGTGTTAAACGGGCTTTGTTGTAAAGAGGAATAATACCCTAATTCAATGGTCCGTGCTGTTTTGTTCTTATAGAGTTTCTGCCTTTAGAAAGAAGCTGATTATAATATTCTGCATTGGCAGTCTTCCGGTAAGTTAGAAAATCTACCAGGAATGGACCTTGGAGATTCCAAAACATTCTAGCCAACATCTCGGAGTGCTTTTGAATTTTTTTGGCGTTAGAAAATTTGATTGGTGACATTCTGTACTAGCCTATTTCTTTTCCGGGATGTAACAGTGCAACGGACATTCATCCACATCAAGTATGTGTTGGAATCATCTTCACTTTGAAGAGGACTTTGAACTGGGTTTGCCCTTGTTTGTCAGAGAAATTTTTGGCGGTCACCACACGGTAACTTTACTCAAATTTCGCTTCTCGAACAAGCTTATTACGTTGACGAATCGTCAAATGGGTCTTGCAGCATGAAATTTGACATACATAACTTTGTTATCGTCAGCACATACAAGATGCAGTAACAGAGAGATTATCTGACGATATGTGCTATACGATTGTTAACATTTTTATGAACAAAACGCAATCTCTTTTATCCGTAGGCTATATAAGTGTCTTGATTATTTTTATGTTAAATTCTATTATAACTCAAAAGTAAGAGGTAGAAATTTAGTAAACCAAGATCAAATCTATACTTCTCTCTTTTTAGTATACTTTTCCTATCTTTAGATACCTGTTTTATGTTATTTACGTTATGTATTCATTGCAAAAACCATTTTGTATAATGGTAAATTATTACGATTACAATTTCTTGCAAGATTGATTAAAAAAAAGTAGTAGAAGTAGTAAATTGAATAATAATTAATAATTACTAACGTTATTTATATATAAAATACATAATAGCAATGCTCCAAAATATGTTAAAAATTTAAGATCTTTATTGCACTAATGCAATGATATATTTATTGTCAAAACTGGTATATGCGTCATTTATTTTGTGTAAGTAACGGATATTGGTTAATTTTACATATACGAGTGAGCGTTTTTATATTCGCGGAATGGGGGACAAGGGGTGGAAATAAAAAAACCAAATTATTTTTCTTTTTCAATATATTCACCTGCAAGACGGATACATTTTTCACATCTTTCAATTAATTTATTTATACCCTCATAAAAAAATGATTTCTCTTTATCTGCAAAATACGCCGAAACTGCCTCCTTGACTTCATCATCGGCAGTAAATTTTTTACCCCGCAGCTCTTTTTTCATTTTCGGAAACAGGTAATAATCACTCGGGGCCAGGTCTGGGCTGTAGGGTGGGGCATTCACAATTTCGAAGCCCACCTTATGCAGGGCAGCTAACGCAACGCGGCTCTTGTGGACGGGCGCGTTGTCGTGCAAAAGCAAAACACCTTTTGTAAATTTTCCCCGTATTTTCTGTTTAATGGCTTCTTTTAGTCGCTCTAATATTGAAGCGTAATATTCTCCGGTTATAGAAACACCTTTATCTTTATAATCAATCAACAATATTCCTTCCGAGTCCCAAAATACCGTTGCCATGAGTTTCCCAGCTGATTGTGACACTTTTAATTTCTTGGGAGGTGCTGTGCCCTTTTTATGCAACTGCATGAAGTCTTGTTTGGACTCAGGTTCATAATGATGAACCCAAGTTTCGTCTCCAGTAACAATTCCACTCAATACACCATCCTTGTCTTCATTACAGAGGTCCAAAAATGCACGCGAACACTCTACGCGCTGTTGTTTTTGCGGCGGCGTGAGCATTCTCGGCACCCATCTTGCGCTGACCTTAGACATGCCGAGATGATCGTGTAGGATTTTAAAAATTGTTGTATCGGATACTCCAACCATTTCTGCGAGTTGTTTCTTCTTTAGTCGAGCATCTTCGAGTACAATTTGTTCAACTTTTTGGATAAGTGCTGGCGTGGTCACCTCAATGCTCCTGCCCGGCCTCGGGTCGTCTTCAAGGGATTCCCTTCCTTGTTTAAATAAACTATGCCACTTGTACACCATGGTTTTTCCTGGACAAGAGTCGCTGTAAACCAATGACATATCATTCATTATGGTCGCGACTGATTTTCCTTGCCTGGTAAGGAACTTTATAACGGCACGATATTCGATTTTTTCCATATTTCACTTTTCACTCCTGATTATGTTACTTGGTTGACGATAGCTCAAAGACTAACTGTCTAATAACAATGAAACTTCGTATTTATACTAATCATGAGTCGCTGCACAGGCCACGCCCCCAATGCGCCTACTCACCCCTCTACAAGCCGCTCATTCCGCGAATATAAAAACGCTGCCTTGTATTATTACTTACAACATCATTTATTATAACATAATCTATTCACTTAGATGATTCTTCAGGTAATGAATTTGATAATAATGCAGTATTTGCTATTACAATTAATTCTATAATCATCTTCGTGACAATATTATCCAGCAGATACGTTTGTGTTCCTTACAATTCTCTTAACTTTTAGGAGTTATAACATCCAATCCTCAAATAGCAGTGTTTTCATTTCAGGCAACTTGAAAGCTTTGTTACTAGCAATTACGCGATGTTCCACTTTAGCCCAATAAAGTTCGATTGGATTTAAGAAACATGATATGGAAATAATTTTAATAATGTACAAGACCCAGTCTCTTAAATAATAGTGATTTTACCTCAGGTAACCTGAAAGCTTTGTTATTAGCAATTATATGACGTCCAACTTGAACCCAAACAAGTTCGATTGGGTACAAGTTTCAATGATATGGAGGTAACCTTAATGTTGTACGACCACGTTCTCTTATCATCCGATCAATTACATAAGCTCACCTCTCAAGAAGTTCAACTTTCAATAAACTCTTATCTACTTGATCGTTATCATTCAAATGTTAATAACACTTTATTTACGACGAATTTCGAGTACTTTAACTCTATTCAGGTAAACTCTGGTGTAATTAACTACCGATTCTTTGTGGATTTATCGTACCTTGACGATACACTAAAACGATGAAAAGAACAATTCTTTCCTCTCTCGTCCAAACATCTAAACGAAAGAACGAAGCCAATTATCACAATTATAGCTCAATACGAACTCGATATTTAGCATTTCATTTTTAGAGCTTTACATTCCAAAGTGGATACCCAGGAGTCGATTTTATCTCGTTGAGGTGAGGGTGTGTATGCGCGCATCATGGTAACTTAATTATCCAATTGGTGAGACGAAACGACTTTTTTTGTCATTCATATGTTTGGACGATAGAGGCAGGTATTGTTTTTTCACAATGTTATTTGATGTTAGCCATTTGTTGCATCTTTTCTTTAGAAATTGTTAAGAATTTCATCAGTTTTAATTGATCGTGAGCGGTATGAGGCATTATCCATTACGATGACAGATCCAGATGAAACTTAGTAATATTTTTCTCATCCACCAAGTGTAAAATTACGCTATTTGACTTTATGACAGTCACTTGTCTTTTTTTAACTCAAATATTAAAAGATCGTCATTAACACAGTCAGCCTCCCGTTAATATGAAGCACAATTAGACGCCCATGAAAGTTACTTGTCGAATACGAGTTTGTTTCCATTCTATGAAGATCGTAGATCGAAGTTCGCGATCCAAAATGAGCCTATCCTCCATCGTCACCCACATATTAGCTTTCTTCTCAAATTATTGTACCAAATAGTGTTTGAATTTGTGGATAGGCAACCTTTAGGTTCGCAAACACAACACGTATTGGCTGCTAGTTTGGGAATTTTTGGTGTATCAGATAACTCGACTACAAGAATTTTTTAGAAACATTCTATCCATCGTTACTTAATGCTTGTTTGCTTGTTCTCTAAGAAATATGTTTTTTTAAATTATTTTTAATGTAGAGTTTGTCCTATTTATTTTAATAGAGAACAATCTCAAGTTATTGTGGCAAATAGTGGTCAAAATGAATTTTACGTACAGGCATCCTTTTGGTTTGCAAACACAACACGCGTTGGCGGCTGGTTTGGCACAATTTGAACCATTTTCTAGCACGAAAGGGAAAATCCTCTTGAGTAATACATTCACAATTACAAAGGCAAATCTATATAACAAAAAACTATGCAAATCTACTCAATTTTTTCTCGAAACCAAATTAGTAGTCTCAGAAATTAGTTCGGTTTCTATGATAATTTTATGAAGCTCAGGGAAGATTTTTCTGAACACTTTTGACAGCAGAAGCAGGAAAGTGAAGGTGATTAATTCTACTGATTCTCTTGGCTTAGGAAACATGACGATTCTGGGTCTTCCGCCAATTTGGAAAATGGATTGTTCTCACAATGGTGGTAGACATTATTTGTGTCAAGACTTTGTTAGCTGATACTGTGGTTTCTTGCAATCAAGAGGTAGTTGGGTAATTTTTTGAATTCATAGAAACCAAAATATGGTAAAGCTTTCTGAAAGATCTAATATATGTACTATGAGATTCATATTTAATCTTACGACAGATAACCAGGAGCATAGTTGCAAAATATTCTTCGAAAATAGTTTTCATTTCTAAGTTTTTTAAGATAACTTTGCTATAAATATATCTTTTTTTTATGTGTTTTAGAATGAAAATGACGAAATACGTCCTGCAGCCGGACTTAATTTGGAACCAAATGTAACAATAGTACAAGTTCCGGCAATTTCGCAACCTCCTGACTTGAGTTTCATTGATGCACTCGATAGGAGGCAAGAGTTTTCTTTGTTCATCCCTAAGCATATTAATATTGCTCAAAGATTGGTTAAAATTTTTGTAGGTAAGTATTATTATTTAATTTGTATCTTGTCTCCGTGTTACCATATATACGCAGTAATGTATCATTGTTGTACCTTCTTCTAAGATACGTGTTCTCAGTTTTAAAGTACAAATGCTTCTGAAATAATGACTTAGAATTTACATGATTAATAAAGGGGAAAACAAAATATAATGAATAGACTTTTGAGCTTAGGCTTATTAGATGTTTTTCATTTGAAATTGCTTCAGGAATACATTATTAAGCTGTGGTAATCATGTTATACGAGGGAGCGTTTTTATATTCGCGGAATGGGGGACAAAGGGTGGAAATAAAAAAACCAAATTATTTTTCTTTTTCAATATATTCACCTGCAAGACGGATACATTTTTCACATCTTTCAATTAATTTATTTATACCCTCATAAAAAAATGATTATTATTATTATTATCTGCAAAATACGCCGAAACTGCCTCCTTGACTTCATCATCGGCAGTAAATTTTTTATCCCGCAGCTCTTTTTTCATTTTCGGAAACAGGTAATAATCACTCGGGGCCAGGTCTGGGCTGTAGGGTGAGTGATTCACAATTTCGAAGCCCACCTTATGCAGGGCAGCTAACGCAACGCGGCTCTTGTGGACGGGCGCGTTGTCGTGCAAAAGCAGAACACCTTTTGTCAATTTTCCCCGTCTTTTCTCTTTAATGGCTTCCTTTAGTCGCTCTAATATTGAAGCGTAATATTCTCCGGTTATAGAAACACCTTTATCTTTATAATCAATCAATAATATTCCTTCCGAGTCCCAAAATACCGTTGCTATGATTTTCCCAGCTGATTGTGACACTTTAAATTTCTTGGGAGGTGCTGTGCCCTTTTTATGCCACTGTATGGAGTCTTGTTTGGACTCATGTTCATAATGATGAACCCAAGTTTCGTCTCCAGTAACAATTCCACTCAATACACCATCCTTGTCTTCATTACAGAGGTCCAAAAATGCACGCGAACACTCTACGTGCTGTTGTTTTTGCGGCGGCGTGAGCATTCTCGGCACCCATCTTGCGCTGACCTTAGACATGCCGAGATGATCGTGTAGGATTTTAAAAATTGTTGTATCGGATACTCCAACCATTTCTGCGAGTTGTTTCTTCTTTAGTAGAGCATCTTCGAGTACAATTTGTTCAACTTTTTGGATAAGTGCTGGCGTGGTCACCTCAATGCTCCTGCCCGGCCTCGGGTCGTCTTCAAGGGATTCCCTTCCTTGTTTAAATAAACTATGCCACTTGTACACCATGGTTTTTCCTGGACAAGAGTCGCCGTAAACCAATGACATCTCATTCATTATGGTCGCGACTGATTTTCCTTGCTTGGTAAGGAACTTTATAATGGCACGATATTCGATTTTTTCCATATTTCACTTTTCACTCCTGATTATGTTACTTGGTTGACGATAGCTCAAAGACTAACTGTCTAATAACAATGAAACTTCGTATTTATACTAATCATGAGTCGCTGCACAGGCCACGCCCCCAATGCGCCTACTCACCCCTCTACAACCCGCTCATTTCGCGAATATAAAAACGCTCCCTCGTATGACATCCGATATCTATACGTATATGTAGATATATAATATTATCATCGGTTCTAGAGGAAGATTCAATTAGGTTGTTTTACCCATTTGCCTAGCTAAGTTTCCTGAACTTTCTGGTTATCTTGAAAATTAAAAGATACTTTGGAAGGAAGAATTTTTTTCCATTAATACATATTTATCTTCAACAGAAATCGAGATATTTAAATAAGTAATTATAAAGCTCCAAAAATGGAGATTTTGTTATATTATTGAGCTATATTGTGGATACGAGCACGCAAAAATAGTGATCTTGTTTAAATAATTTGGTGGAGGGATTTTTAAAACATTCGCCTCTTTAGCTTTAAGAGACATTCCCTACATTTAAATAATTTTTCACGAAATTTATTTACATTCTTATGGTAACTGTTAATTTTTTGCTATGTTGCAGATGCTAAAGATGTGAAAGAGTTGCTGTCGTTAGCTATTTATGTTCACGATAAAATTAATCCGTACCTTTATATTTATGCTTTAACATCAGCCATAATGTTTAGAGGTGACACGCAAGGTGTTAGATTTCCAAACCATCTGCAGGTTCTGCCTGACAAATATATTAATAAAGAGGTTTTCTATAACGTTAGGAAAGAAATTGCTTTAGTGAAACCTGGCTACAGAGTAAGTATTTTTTCTGTTAATCTTTTAACGGGTAGTTAGATAGCTAAAAGGCTTCAAAATTCAAAAGTTCACTAATACAGAACATGATCTGATTTGACGATGGCCTATAATAGATCATTGATAAATAAATAAGCATACAGGTTTTAATAAATGCATATTGTTTTTATAAATAATACATTTTTACAAATAAAAATTGGGCACATTTTGACAACAAAATTGTCATCTTCAGAAGACTGTTAATCAGTGCTATCTTAGAACCAGAAGATTCAAACGTATTTCTAAAATCCATACAATGCATACGTTAGACATAGAACAAATTCTAACAATCTTGAGATGGAAGAGTGAAAATTGAATTGCTAGAGAAATTATAGCTGTTTTGATTTTTGAGTTTACGCAACGTCTAGTTTTAGATCTATCGATGTTATAGGCATCTTAGATATGAAGAAAATGGAGTCGC
The DNA here is from genome assembly GCA_031893035.1 of Dermolepida albohirtum. Lineage (NCBI taxonomy): Eukaryota > Metazoa > Arthropoda > Insecta > Coleoptera > Scarabaeidae > Dermolepida > Dermolepida albohirtum. The sequence continues at coordinate 169,682 of JAVIWB010001658.1, forward strand.
ATTTTATACGGTTCAGTAAAGGAGCAGTCCCTATGACATAGCATTGTCTTTTATTATATTTACCCATGTAGTCGAAGGCATTTTTATTTTCTATTACCCAGCATAAATTAGTTTATTGTTTGAGATCAATTGATTAATATTTGCTAACTAGATTCTCACTTTTCCATTGGGGTTTGAATTTGATTATTTAAGACGGTACTAAACACAACACCTAATAAGTACCATATTTTTTTTTGTGGATGTAATAGAAACCAACGCTCTCATGGTATCAAGAAGTACGCCTGAAATAAAAATTCAAATTCTCTTTTTACTCTTCATGTCTGTAACTGAATCAACGAACAATGACACAAATTTATTTTAACTCTAATCCCGTTTAAATCAAATTTATCTTTGTAACTTCCTACATGTTGTTTCTATTCGTTATGGTGACGATAATTACGAACTCAAATTTTTTCCTTTTTTGCATTTTAAATGTATTTTTGCAGGAACCGATCGTGATACCAATTGATCGTACTGGAAGTGATCGAGACGTAGAACACAGAATGGCTTATTGGCGCGAAGACATTGCTCTTAATTTACATCATTGGCACTGGCACTTGACCTATCCTAATAGAGGCGATAGATCGATTATAAACAAAGACAGAAGAGGCGAGTTATTCTACTACATGCATCAGCAAATAATTCGTAGGTAAGTTATGAATAAAGAAGAGAAATTGAGCTGTGCGTCATAGGTGTGCGCTTAATAGTAACTACAGTAGGTACCACAAAAAGGTTTACGATGTACTTGAAAATATTACCTGCCGAATTCAAGATAGTCTCTACACTATGTAAACAAAGTTTTACAGTTCGAGCCTGTGATTCATATATCGGGTATGTGCATTAAACGAAGTGAGGTGTCACGATATCTCTGGAGTTCGACCATTCCAATTCTAGTATAAATTATAACGTTTCAAAATCAGAGTTAGGAAATTTAATTGTAATAGATGTATAGGATGAAATGTTGATGTAATAACATATAAATGATTATTGGCAAAAGTGCTAGTAGTATTGTTATTACTATTATTATATTGAAAATTATTTTGTGGAGTTCACAATTATAAATGTACAACAGGTATCGAAAAAGATTTCCTTACGATTTATTTGTGTCTTTAGTACTGTAAGTCTTTTTTCAACTTCTTTTTGCCTTGTAATTGGTTATCTGTTGAACAAATAAAGATTTTTATTATTATTAATATGGTAAATGTTGAAATATTTCATAAAATAAACTACTTAGCTTTGAAATCGCTATCTGAGCTGTATAAGACCTCGTAATAACACATGGATCAATAAGTCCCGAGACTAACAATGAAAACAACATTTTTTTTGCAAAATTTTTTTTTATTCATCAACATAATCACCTTTTAGGGTGATACAATGGTTCCAACGCTTTTCTAATTTTTCAATACCATGTTTATAAAAAAATTTATCTTCCGCTTCAAAATAAGCTTCAGTTTCAGCGATGACCTCCTCATTTGAGCCAAATCTTTTTCCCTGGAGCATTTTTTTAAGATCAGCAAAGAGCCAGTAGTCACTGGGGGCTAAATCTGGCGAATATGGGGGGTGGGGAAGCAGATCAACACCCAATTCGTTCAATTTTGCCATTGTTTTCATCGACTAGTGGCAGGGTGCATTGTCTTGGTGAAAAAGGATTTTTTTTCTCTGCATGTGCGGTCGTTTTTTTGCGATTTCTTCCTTCAAATGCACCAGTAAGTCAATATAATAATCACTGTTGATCGATTTACCTTTTTCGAGGTAGTCAATGAAAATCACGCCATGTGTATCCCAAAAAACTGACGCCAGGACTTTGCCAGCTGACTGCTGCGTTTTCGGACGTTTCGGACGGCTTTCGCCAGCTGTGCGCCACTCAGATGACTGCCGCTTCGACTCTGGAGTGTAGTGATGTATCCATGTTTCGTCCATGGTCACGTAACGACGCAAGAAATCTTTTTTGTTGCGAGTAAATAGCGATAAACAGCTTTCTGAATCATCGACTCGTTGCTGTTTTTGTTCCATCGAAAGCAATCGCGGCACCCACTTGGAAAAAACCTTTTTCATGGTCAATTTTCCTGAAGGATAGTAAATACACTTCCATATGATATCTGTGTCATCTCAGCAATCTCACGGAGCTTCACTTTACGATCTTTCATTATAATTTTTGTCACTTCACTCACATTTTCCGGTGTAACGGCTTCCACAGGTCTACCCGAACGTTCCGCGTCATTTGTGTCGGTACGACCACGTTTAAACTCGGCAAACCACCGACAAATCGTTGTTTTTGATGGACAAGAGTCCGGGTAACATTTTTCAATCCATTGTTTTGCTTGCGTGGTGTTTTTACCCATTAAAAAACAATGTTTTATCAGAACACGAAACTCGGTTTTTTCCATTGTTTAAACAAACTACAAAACGACTTTACTCCAACCTCGATAACTCAGCTGTTTCTGGTCCGATCGACTTAAAATTTTGACACGTTTCAAGCAAAGGTTAGTACTCTAGAAAGACGTGGTTACTGGTTTACTACGAGCGCCATCTATGGGTTAGTCTCGGGACTTATTGATCCAAGTGTTACGTATCATACATCAATATTCTTTCAGATACAACTTCGAAAGGCAATGTAATCTCCTAAATCATGTACTAGAATTTTCAAATTTCTTGTCTCCTATTGAAGAAGCCTATTTTCCGAAACTGGACAGTTTGGTTTCTAGCAAAGTGTATCCATCTCGTCCAAAGAATATGGTTCTCCAAGACGTGGATATTCCAGCAGAGGGTTTCAAAGTTGACATTTCCGAAATGGGACGTCTGAGAAGCAGGATCTTGAGGTCGATCGATTTGGGTTACGCGGAAAGTGTAAGTATCATTATTAAAAGTTATTTTCACAAGGGATAACGAATAAATCGTTGAAGAAATCTTCTTTATCAAATCGTATTTTGAACTTTTTCTCATTGCTTATGATGGATTTTGATCTAGTAAATGGACGGTAGAATTTAAACGATAACATGCACCATTGTTTAAATTTTACTGTTCGCTTTTTACCGTTGAAAATGAAGACTAATCATTGCCAAGTGCAGATTTCGTTCGATTGATATTAACTTTGCCAGTTGATGTTAAATCTTTCAAAATGAAGTATTTAATTACCTCTCTATATTATATAGGGTATCTGCAAAATGCTTGGACATGGCTTAACCACAAACTCCTTGCATCAAAATAAGATGATTTAACCAAATTAACCTATATTCAAAATCGCATCGTTACGCCGGTATTCAGCTTTAAAGTTTTTCGAAAAAAACAAAAAAATTCTTATTAAAACATAACACTTTGATCGATTTTAATTATTTTTGGTACAACATTTCAAGTAAGTGTAAGTCGTGTTTTGAGATGATTTGGGTCTTTATAAGTAGACCGCAAGTGTATGAAACATCGATGACGTGGCACATTTCTGCCTGTAACATTTTGATATGAAGGTTAAGAGGTTTAATTTTTTTTTACCCGAGAAGATACATTTGTTAGTGACATTTTTTGTATCTTTGTAATTTTTGATATCTGTTACAGTTTAGTCACAAAAAATAATATCCGACTCGAACGTAATCTGCTTTCCTGGCAACACGCATAATCTGGTTGGCTTATTATTTAGTAAAAACGATTGCCTTTAGTTTTCTACAGCTGTCATAAAAGAAATGATAGTGTGCGTTTTGTGATCTTTGATTACGGTTTCTTTATTGAGTGTTTTTGACTATTGTCATTTTGATTGTGTAATTGTGGTTGTATCTTCGATTGATAATAATGGCTTTCTTTTTCGCTGAACAAACTGATATGTTGCTGGTTCTCGGGTTTTGCGCAGGAAATTGTCGGAGGAGTGTGACAGTATACCAGCAAAAATATCCTAATCGTCGTATACCAAATCGACAAATATTTGCAAACATTGAGAGGCGTCTTCGGGAAACTGGGAGATTTCAACCAATGACTGCTGATCGTGGACGCCCTCGTGTAGTTCAAAACCCTGACTTGGAAGAAGAAGTTCTAGACAGAATAGGAGCTCATCCACAAAAAAGTTCTCGTGGCTTGTCTCGTGAATTAGGAGTCTCAAAAGATGTTGTTCATAAAATTTTTAAAGAGCAACTCCTGTATCCATATCATTTGCAAGTAGTACAAGAACTTTTACCAGCAGACCCCGATGCGCGTCTCACATTTTGCCGATTTATTCACAGAAAAAGGGCTAGAGATATTTATTTTCACAACAAAATTCTCTTCACCGACGAAGCATGCTTCACAAGGAGAGGTGTTACAAATTTACACAACGAACACGTGTATGCAGATCAAAATCCACATGCTTTTAAACAAGGCCGCTTTCAGCAGGAGTTCCGAATTAATGTATGGGCAGGTATAATCGGCAATAACATCATAGGTCCTGTCGTTTTACCTAATCGACTAAATGGAGTGAATTACTTAGATTTCTTACAAAATACTTTGCCAGGCTTATTGGAGGACTTACCACTAGATCTAAGACGTGACATGTGGTTTCTACATGATGGAGCACCACCTCATTTTACGTTGAATGTTAGGAATCATCTTCATGCACAGTTTCCTAATAAATGGATCGGCCGAGGAAACGACGCACCTGTAAAATGGCCTCCTCGCTCGCCAGATTTGAATATCTGTGATTCGTTTTTATGGGGAACACTCAAGAGCATCGTGTATTCTACTGCTATAAACACGGAGAATGAGCTTTGGGCTAGGATACAAAACGCCAATCAATCAATTAGAAATAATGAAGAAAGTTTGCAAAGAGTGCAATTCAATTACTTGCGCAGAATCGCTCTCTGTATTCAACAAAATGGCGGACATATCGAACATTTGTAGTAATTTAGTTTTTGTTTATTTGCCGTTAATAAATTTTTGCCATTTTTATTCGCCACTTATTTTACTAAATAATAAGCCAACGAGATTATGCGTGTTGCCAGGAAAGCAGATTACGTTCGAGTCGGATATTATTTTTTGTGACTAAACTGTAACAGATATCAAAAATTACAAAGATACGAAAAATGTCACTAAGAAATGTATCTTCTCGGGTAAAAAAAATTAAAGCTCTTAACCTTCATATCAAAAAGTTACAGGCAGAAATGTGCCACGTCATCGATGTTTCATACACTTGCGGTCTACTTATGAAGACCTAAATCATCTCAAAACATGACTTACACTTACTTGAAATGTTGTACCAAAAATAATTAAAATCGATCAAAGTGTTATGTTTTAATAAGAATTTTTTTGTTTTTTGTATATTGAATGTTAAATGTGTAAGACTTACCTATTTCTAACTCTAATGAAATTTTATTGAACGTATAATAATGAATGACAATTGGTAGACTATATGATTGTGATTCTCAAACAGAAAGGTGCCTTATATTGGGGAGCGCTAGCACTAAATGGGGAGTGAGCATACAGAAAAAATAGGAAATAATATTTTTTCTTTTGAAAATTGTTTAGTTTGTTCTGGTATAAATTATATACAATGTTAAAAAGGAATCATTCTATTATTAATAACACCCTATCAACTACATATGTTTCACCGATATCACGGATCGTCAGGTTGATTTGTGTTATTAATGAACGATTCCTTCAGAGTGTATTATCATATCTTTCGATACAGAAAATAATGAATAATATCATATCTCCCTCTCTCGACCAATACATAAATGTATTGACCGACAAAGCAAGAACGCTTCTATCTTACAGATCGGAGACTATGTTTCCAGTGTATAATAGACAGAAACTTACATCTAGGCTTTATGCCAATTAAAGAATGTTAAAAAGGAATCATTCTATTATTAATAACACCCTATCAACTACATATGTTTCACCGATATCACGGATCGTCAGGTTGATTTGTGTTATTAATGAACGATTCCTTCAGAGTGTATTATCATATCTTTCGATACAGAAAATAATGAATAATATCATATCTCCCTCTCTCGACCAATACATAAATGTATTGACCGACAAAGCAAGAACGCTTCTATCTTACAGACCTGACGATCCGTGATATCGGTGAAACATATGTAGTTGATAGGGTGTTATTAATAATAGAATGATTCCTTTTTAACATTCTTTAATTGGCATAAAGCCTAGATGTAAGTTTCTGTCTATTATACACTGGAAACATAGTCTCCGATCTGTAAGATAGAAGCGTTCTTGCTTTGTCGGTCAATACATTTATGTATTGGTCGAGAGAGGGAGATATGATATTATTCATTAAATTATATACAAGTTTAATAATTATTAGTGACTTCCTTGGGCCTGTCTTTTAAAGCAAAGTTTTTCAAATGACACTCTTTCTTTTTAATCTTTAGCTGAGATTTAAATTTTATCTTAAAAGCAGTCACTGCAGAAAATTCAGTTTCGCAAAGACAGGATATTGAAAATGGTAATAGTCTGCGAAATGCTTTTGTTTTCAGTGTAGAAAAATTTAAACAGCGACTTATTACTAAATTGTATTTTAACTTCGCCACTTGCCGTGGAGTCCTCGAAGATTTCTTCTTCGGCAGTTGAAAGACCTTAGGTAGTGTTTCGTAATGAAGTTATGGTCAGTAAAAAAATATTTTAAAAAATTCTTTGCCAGCACGGCTAAATGATTTTCAATTGATACAAAAACAATTTTAATATGTTGCTCTTTTACCTTGTCAGTTTTAACAATTGCATCCACGTTTGAAAACATTTTTGGGATCTCTCACTTTATATTTCTGCCCCACAATCCCAATTTTCTGCAAAAAGCATTAACTTTATCACTCGTATCCAAGATATGCGCTTTATAGTTGAATAGTCAAGGTATTTAATTTCTCGAATACATCGAGAAGTTCTAGATGATTTATTTATGCTCTTGGTGACTAGTAGCACAAATAAACCATCTACGAAATTCTCAGTTTCATCTAGATCTATAGGAATTTCGCATTTTAATCCATAAACACGTTGCAAAATTGTCCACGGTGATAATCATTTTGTCCCTCTAATGTTGAATCTACTGCATTCATAGATTTACGAAATGCAGCAAAGATTCTTTACTTAACGGGTTTCATTTTGATATAATTTGCGATGGTTACAAGGACCGTAAGTACAATACTCAGACCAGGACTTATTTCATTACGGAATTTATCCAATTTTGTGGTGTAACCTTAGGGTCGAAACGCATACAAATAGAAATTAATATTAGGATTACGCACGATTTCAATAGAAAATTATTGTGCTATAAAATAAACTTTTACCTCCATCTATGTGCTAGGTCGAGAACTAATATAAAAGTTATTGATTATCATAGAGAAATGGAATAATACCGCTGGACAATGTAACTGGTATCGATATTTTGGGAAACATAGTAGAATCAAGTGATCTTTCGCCTAATCCTCGATATTATGGAGATTTACACGGAGCCGGGCATGTCGCGGTTGCTTACATACACGATCCTAAAAATCATTATCGTGTAAGCTACAGTCTAAGTTGAATTTCACATACTTTTAAACCTAAAACACGTTAATTTAAGGATACTTCTGGAGTAATGGCTGATACAGCAACAGCCATGAGGGATCCATTCTTCTACCGTTGGCACAGTTATGTCGAGAGTATCTTCAAACGGTTCAAAGAAACATTACCACCGTACACTGTTCAAGAAGTACCGTTTAATTTTGAAATCGTATTTTAAATATTTTTCTAATTTTATTTTTTCCAGCTCAATTATCCTGCTATTAAAGTAACTTCTCTAAAACTCCAATCCTATAACGAAACATTAAGTAACGTTTTTAAAACATACTGGAGCAAAACGGCAGTTAATTTGAAGCACGGCTTAGATTTTGTAAATGACAGTGCAGATATTTTCGTTGAGTATACTCATTTGAATCATGCAGAATTCAAATATGAGATCAAAGTGACAAATAAAGAAAGGAAGGTGAAATTCGGAACCTGCAGAATATTTTTGGCGCCCGCTTTCGACGAGACTGGGAAACCTTGGCAGAGGTTCCTAGACCAAATACATCTTTTCATTGAATTAGATAAGTTCAAGGTTACAAGTAAGTATTTCATAATATTCCTGTTCTATTGTGACCTTCCTAGATCTTCATGTCCCTTTGGAATCTCATGGCTTCTTTACATATGACTATTGAAGTTACGGATTTCTGAAATTTTGGTCTACATGTACTCTAGGTCCTATTCCACTAGGTTTTGGACTTTAGCCTTAAAAATTCCTAGTTGGTCATAGCTCTCCATCGAATAGTCGATCATCCACTTCATTTATGACATTGGCTCTCACTTCTGTGTTAGATGTTTTCGGTTCACCAATGTCGTCCCGGCTTGTTCTTTCCCGTGAAAAGTTTTAGCGTATATTAAATGTAATCGACCTGCGAAATCCAGCTGAGCAAAGCAAGTGTTAGAAAATAATCATAATGTAACCGCAGATTCTTTACCTTTAATCAAATATGTGAATTATCATCGTAATTAGCTAGCTGTGGAAGCATATACATTTCAAAAAACAAAAACTAAGTGTTAAACACCGATAAAGTTCCACGACATATTCTTGGCTGCTTGAATTTCTGGAAAAGTACCACCTTTAAAAAAGGTTCTCATTGTAAGCGAGGGTGTACTTTGAAATAGTTGGTTTCATGGCTAAACTACATTTTAAATTATTGAAGCGAATCTACAGAGTGTGCTTGGACTTTGACGGTGAATGTTTGGTACGGATTTGTTTCTGTGCGAGTTTTACTGCAGACTCAAGTGCCACACTATAACTTATTATCTGCTGATGATGCGGAAAGTATATTGTGGAAAGGTGTTTTGTTTACATTTATTGATCAACAAATATAGTTTATAATTGTGTATTGTTTGACAAAATAAGAGTAGATACGAGGGTAGTTTGACAAGTAGTGAAAATGGAAAAGAAAAACGAATTTTTTAAATACAAAATAATTTTTGTTTTTCAATATATTCTCCTAAAAGAGCAATACATTTATTCCAACGGTGCTCGAATGCCCTTATGCCATCTCTAAAATGCGATTCCGGAAGGCTGGCAAAATACTCATTGACTAATAAGCTCGTCGTTAGACCAAAATTTCTTTCCACCTAGTGCCGTTTTCAATTTTGGAAAAAGGTGGAAGTCGGAAGGGGCTAGATCCGGCGAATAAGGCGCATGCGGTACTAATTAGAAATGCAACTCGTGGATTTTGGACATCGCAACTGTACTGGTATGCGAGGGAGAGTTGTCTTGGTGAAACAGAATCTTTTTCTTTGCCATTCCTGGCCGTTTAGTACGAATATCAACATTTAATTTTTGTAGAAGTTCTGCATAATATTGTCCGTTTATTATGGCACCTTTCTGAAGGTAATCAATGAGCAAAATGCCTTTTGAATCCCAAAAAATTTATGCCATCACCTTGTTTCCCGATAAAGTGGTTTTCGCTTTCTTTGGAAGTGCAGAACCATTGTTTCGACTGTTATTTAGTTTCCGGTGTATTGTAGTGTATCCAAGTTTCATCGCAAGTAACAAATCGCCTACAAAAATCAACCGGATTCCGCTTATAAAGGTCCAAACACTCATCGAAAATGCGCAAACGAGTGAACTTTTGATCAGTCGTAAGCAATCGTGACACCCATCTTGCCGAAAGCTTGAAAAGGCCCAATTCTTTTGTTAAAATGCGGAGTACGCGTTCTGTTGAAATGTTTACCATGTCTGCTATCTCTCTCACTTTGAGTCGTCGATGTTGCCAAATAATATTATGGATTTTTATAATCATTTCCTTAGAAGTCACGATTTTGGGTGCTCCAGAGCGCGCTTCATCAACACAGCTTGTTCTACCACGTTTAAATTCATTTACCCATCTATTTATTGTGGCGGATGATGGAGTAGATTCATCTAATGTTTCCCGTAATTCAGCTTTTATTTCGGTAGCTTTCATACCCTTAATTACGAAGTATTTAATCACCGCACGATACTCTGCTTTTTCCATTTTAACAAAACGACTTGTTGCTTCTTTTTCAATCAGCTGTCAAAAATAAACTAATCAACCGATTTATCTAAATATCGGAATGTAAACATATAAATAGGCAACCTAAATTACAGTGCATTTGTTTTACCAATTAGAGCGCCGCCTACGTGTCATTCTCACTACTCGTCAAACTATCCTCGTAAACGAATCAATCAAATAAATAATTGCATTTTGTACAATTTTAGTTTTAAACTGTTTTTAAAATCTTTGTGTACAGTAAGTCCAGGTAAAAACATCTTTATTAGAGAATCTGTTCAGTCATCGGTCACCATTCCGTTCGCACAGACTTTTTACGATTTCAAGAAGAGACCGAATGATCCGGAAGAAAGTAAATCTTTCAATTATGCCGGATGTGGTTGGCCACACCATATATTGATACCCAAAGGCACTGAAATAGGTTATCCCGTTCAATTGTTCGTTTTTATCTCTAATTACGATGATGATAAGGTTAGACATTCTATTAGTTAATTTATAACATTTAATTCACTGAATTTTAAATTACTCTTCACCTTTAGATTGAGATCCAACCCGCAGCTAAGCTTAGTCCTAGTTACTGCGGAATTAAAGATGAAAAGTATCCGGACAAAAGACCTATGGGTTTTCCATTCGATCGTTTGCCTAGGGATGGAGCATCGTCTCTGAATTTATTCTTAACTCCTAACATGTTAGTCCAGAATTGCACTATTAAACATAGCGACATCACTTATTAATTTTTAAAATGTTGGAAGACATTTTAAAAATTAAAATTTTATTTTTTGAACAATTTTGTCCGTTGCTTGTTATATGTTAAGCATATACTCTTGTTTGAATCCAATAAAATATGTTCATAAAACATCTTGTCTTTTTTTTTAAATCCCAAACAATGTAATATGAAGGAAACTTTTGAAAAATAAATTTATTATTGAGTAAATTCTTTAAGCAATAAAATGAATGTATATTTCTCCCATATAGAGTGAAGAGCTTTAATAAAACAACAGACAAACTCGAAGTAGCTGGTCGATTGTAATAGGGCGGAGTTACGTGATGCTATACCTCCAGTTATAGTAAGGCGGAGTTATGCTACACCTGGAGTCGTAACAAGGCGGAGTTACGTTGTGATACACCCCGAGTTCTCGTGATAACAGAGACATGAAATTTCTATCAAAAATATGCCTTAATTATTATACATATACTACAATTATTTAATTTATGACGTCTATTGAAATAAAAATAATTAATTAGGGCGTAAAGTATGCATTTAAAGAAATAGGACTCTATACGAGGGTAGTTTGACAAGTAGTGAGAATAGAAAAGAAAAACGCATTTTTTAAATACAAAATAATTTTTAAATTTCAATATATGCTCCTAAAAGAGAAATACATTTATTCCAACGGTGCTCCAATGCCCTTATGCCATCTCTAAAATGCGATTCCGGAAGGCTTGCAAAATACTCATTTACGAAGATAATAAGCTCGTCGTTAGACGAAAATTTCTTTCCATCTGGTGCCATTTTCAATTTTGGAAAAAGGTGGAAGTCGGAAGGGACTAGATCCTACTAATTGGAAATCCGACTAGTGGATTTTGGACATCGCAATTGAGCTGGTATGCGAGGGAGCGTTGTCTTGGTGAAACAGAATCTTTTTCTTTGCCATTCCTGGCCGTTTGGCACGACTCTCAACATTTAATTTTTGTAGAAGTTCTGCATAAATATTGTCCGTTCATTGTGACACCTTTCTGAAAGTAATCAATGAGCAAAATGCCCTTTGAATCCCAAAAAATTGATGCCATTACCTTGTTTACCGTTAAAGTAGTTTTCGCTTTCTTTGTAGGTGTAGAACCACGTTCTAACCATTGTTTCGACTGTTGATTAGTTCCGGGTGTACCGTAGTGTATCCAAGTTTCATCGCAAGTAACAAATCGCCTACAAAAATCAACCGGATTCCGTTTATAAAGGTCCAAACATTCATTGGAAATGCGCAACGAGTGAACTTTTGATCAGTCGTAAGCAATCGCGCCACCCATCTTGCCGAAAGCTTGGAAAGGCCCAATTCTTTCGTTAAAATGTGTTGTACGCGTTCTGTTGAAATGTTTACCATATCTGCTATCTCTCTCACTTTGAGTCGTCGATCTTGCGTAATAATATGGATTTTTATAATCATTTCCTTAGAAGTCACGATTTTTGGTGCTCCAGAGCGCGTTTCATCAACACAGCTTATTCTACCACGTTTAAATTCATTTACCCATATACTTATTGTGGCAGATGATGGAGCAGATTCACCTAATGTTTCCCGTAACTCATCTTTTATTTCGGTAGCTTTCATACCCTTAATTACGAAGTATTTAATCACCGCACGATACTCTGCTTTTTCCATTTTAACAAAACGACGTGTTGCTTCTTTTTCAATCAGCTGTCAAAAATAAACTAATCAACCGATTTATCTAAATATCGAAATGTAAACATATAAATAGGCAACCTAAATTACAGTGCATTCGTTTTACCAATTAGAGCGCCACCTATGTGTCATTCTCACTACTTGTCAAACTATCCTCGTAGTGCTGGACAACTGAAAGGACATAATTTGCTGCATAGTTGATATTAGAGATTTTTCATTCTGCAAATAACTATTGTTATTTTTGAAGCATCAGATAAATTTCATCTTAGCTTCCTAATAATAACTAAATAACAAACGAATATTAGAAAAAAATAAACTTCAAAAATGGTGAAACTTAACAATAATAAATTTTTATTGAAACAAAAATAAAAAACATTCTGTAATGGTATAAAATTAAATTATTTGAAATTCTAAAACTCAGCCATAATTTTCTACTTAAAAAATTTTAAAAAAAGAATATGTTTCTATGTATAGTTAGTAAGTAATAAAGATTATTCTAAAAGAATAGACTTCGTGACGTAATGCTTGGGATTTCAAGCACCGCCATAGGAAACAGGTCTCTGACCAGTTACAAGCGCATTTCAGATGGCAGTTACATGAGTGCTGTAGGTGCGTTGATACCAAGTACTCCTCAACTAGTTGTTTACACTTAAAAATGGAAGGTCGGCAGTAAAAGGCTTTCTGCGTTTACGAATTTTCGACCACAAATTTAATTGTTTTGATGCAACGTGCTTTTCGAAGGCAATTCATTATTACACCGCCCTTTCCAAAAAACGTACAGCGGTAGTTTCCACAGCTTACATTGAGTGAGTACCTGTGTAAAGGGAAAAGTCTATATCGATCATGGGTTTCGGAGGAACAAGTTGAAAAATGGAAAAAATCCGTGCTATAGCTGAGTGAAATCCCAGACACTCAACAAAACGATGATAATGAAAATGACTCTATGGGTATTAAATGATTCAAGTTTTTTTGAATGAAGTGGAATGAGGTTTAAGATATTTTTTGCATGGTCTGTAAGATTGTCAGAATTCACCAAATGCGATATTTTTCTTATGGGGTTATTTAAAAGGTTGAATTTATGCTCACCCATTACTTGGTAGCCTAGATGACCTTAAAAATTGAATAAAATTAATGAATTGTACTGTCACTGGGTGTTTAGGGGTAATTCTCGTGTCATCTTGATGTTGTTCGTACCACAGGTGGCAGCCAATTTGAAAATTTGGAAAAAATTACATAGAACTTTATTATAAATAAAAGGCTTGTGTCTGTCTTGGAATTTTCTATTAATTTTCTTTAATAAAATATTGCGGAATAACATCTATTTATATTAGAATAATTCTTTATTAAAAAAAAAGATTTTGCCTTCAATGTTCGATACCCATTATCACAAAAAAAATAGTTGTGGATCTAGGCTAATAATGGGTGTCCAAAAATTAATACAAGATTTGAATTTGTAGCCATTTGTGCAGTAAAGTGTTGGCAACCCTAAAAAAAATTCGACAGCTGACAGTTTAGGGTTAAAATGGAGCGTTACACGATAGAACAACGTGTCTTCATTATTGAACAATGTTTCAAAAATAATGAAAGCTTGACGGTCGCAGTTCGGAAATTTCGTATAAAATATGGTCGGAATAGTGTTTTAACTTCGTCAACTGCGAAGAGATTAATTGAAAAATTCAGGAAGACTGGATGCGTTGGAAACGCCAAACACACTGGTCGTCCAAAAACAAGCCGTTCTAATGTCAATATCGAAGCAGTGCGTGCGAGTGTCGGCGACAATCCAGGAACCTCAATTCGGCGTCGTGGACAAGAATTGCAAATTTCAAGAAGCTCTCTACAGCGCATACTCACTAAAGATCTGTATCTCCATGTTTACAAAATTCAATTAACACAACAACTGAAGCTTAACGATCATGCACAGTGAAGAGAGTTCGTTGAATGGATTATTGAACATCAACAAATGGATGCTGATCTTTCGAGCGAAATCATCTTAAGTGATGAAGCACATTTTCACCTTGATGGCTTTGTTAATCGCCAAAATTGCCGCTTTTGGGGTTCTGAGAACTAAGATATGATTGTCGAAAAACAAATGCATCCACAACGTGTCACTGTTTGGTGTGGATTTTGGGCTGGAGGCATAATTGGACCATCCTTTTTTGAAAATGAGGCTGGTCAAGCAGTGACTGTTACTGGTGCTCGATGTGGCGACATGATAACACAGTTCTTTCTGCCGAAATTGGATGATATTGATGTGGCCAATATATGGTTTCAACAAGACGGTGCCACATGCCATACAGCCCGTGAAGCAATTCAATTACTGCATGAGTCATTTCCAGGTCGTGTACTCTCTCCTTTCGGTGATCAGAATTGACCCCCTAGATCGTGTGATTTAACACCATTAGATTTCTTTTTATGGGGTTATTTGAAATCACAGGTCTATGTCAATAAGCCCACAACCACCCGTGCATTAAAGGAGGTGATTCAACGCTACATCAACGAAATTCAGACACATTTATGTATAATGATTATGGAAAATTTCGACAAAGGAGTGCGTATGTGCATGCAAAGCCGTGGAGGCCATTTGCCCGATGTGTTATTCCATAAATAACCCTATCCTATGTACTTTATGATTCAATAAAAAAATAACAATCAAAAGACTAAAAACTGTGTTTTCTATTTAATTCAAATCTTGCGTTAATTTTGGAGCACACAAACTTTTTTTTCATAAAATAATTCAATGCTTAAGACCCTTTATTAATCTGCAAACGTGAAACACGCTGTATATTTATAAATTTATAACAATTTTATCATATTATGTAAAGACGATACATATTGCCAAAAATAGTTGTGTTGGTTTGACCTCAAAATAAATATTTTTCGAATCTACTTAACCACATCCTAAATTAACAAAATAATAATACACAAACAGGTCAACAGTTCCCAGATTTTTACAATATCGGTTTCTGGACAGATACTTAACCCACAGCGTATATAAATATTTCGTTCATATTTTTTTAGGGAATAGTTTGGTGGCGATTTTTATGGAACATCACCAGTTCCTATAAGTTTTTTGGTAGGTAAAAATTGCTATTTTCTATCAAATATTTTTCCACAAATACTTTGTAATATTAATTGATTTTTTAATAATATTTATTTAAGAAAAATGGCTGTCGCTGATTTAAGAAATTTAATAGCTCTTTTCGACAGGCCTACTGAGCCTATGTTAAGGTTGAAGGCCAAAAAATCATTTCAATTACCGAATGAGTATGTGGTAAGTTTTTAAAAAGCATTTTAATAAACGAATTTAAGATCTTTTAAGATTGATAATAAAATTGTAATATTATACTACAGGGTGGGGCAGAATAACGAGCGATTTTAAAAAGCCCGCGATTCGCGCCATGTCATTCGGAGGTGGTAGGAACGCTATCGGCCATGTTTCCTTGATATTAGCATTTAGTAACAATGAAGCGTTGGATCCCTCAACTGCGTGCGTACGTTGTTAAGGCGTTTTATGAAAATGATAATTCTTACATACGCGCGCGTCGTGCCTTTCGAAATCATTTTAACATTAATCGCAATCAACCAGTGTCGTCTGGCTGTGCCATTAAAAAATGGGTTAGGAACTTTGAGGAAACTTCGTCAACGACAAAAAAGAAACCTGATCGGCCAAAATCGTTGCGTACGCCCGAGAATAGCGATCGTGTAAGAACTGCTATTGAGCGAAGATCGCGTCGCTCAGCTCGTCGGCATAGCACTACACTTGGGATTTGAAACCGAATTGTCAGACGAATATTACACAAAGATCTCCACCTTCATCCATACAAAATCCAAATCGTACAGGCACTTATTATGTGAGTCGACAACGATTCTGTGAAGAGTTTTGAGATTTAATTAATCAACATGAGGATATTGTAAACAACTTATGGATGAGTGACGAAGCCCATTTCCATTTGTCTGGTTACATCAATAAGTAGAACTTTAGATACTGGAGTGACGTAAATCCTAGATAAATGCATCACTCTACAAAAGTTACTGTGTGGTGCGCTATGTCTTCATCGGGGATCATAGGGCCTTACTTTTTTGAAAATGCTCGTGGCAATGCTATGACAGTAACCTTACAAAGATCGCCGACATGTTGGAAAACTTTTTTGAACCACAGCTTGCACGCTACGAAGTTAACGAGGAAACATTTTTTCAACAAGACGGAGCAACCTCCCATACAGCCAGAGTATGCATGAATATTGTTAACAGATTATTTCCAAATCTTGTGATTTCTCGAAATGGGGACATCACCTGGCCTTCCCGTTCACCGGATCTCACACCGTGCGACTTTTTCTTGTGGGGGTACTTAAAAAGTAAAGTGTTTGAAGATAACCCACCACAAACAATTCAAGCCTTGAGAGAACGGATCCGACAGGAAGTGGAAAACATTCCCCTAGCAATGCTGTAAAATGTAATGAATAGTTTCAAAACACGATTGGAAGAATGTGTACGCCTGAACGGATGTCATCTTTCCGGAGTTATTTTTAAAAAATAAAATAATTAATGCTTTTTTATGTTCTTTGAGAAAATAATGAATTTATTCCTAAATATTGTTTTTCTTGTTTTTTACAGTCTTTTTAAAATCGCTCGTTATTCTGCCTCACCCGTTACTATTTTAGAAGCCAAAACATAGTTAAAAGTTATATTATATGATTACTATTTTCTCTTAAGATCTATTTTTAAAGAAGCTCGTATGTT
This sequence comes from Dermolepida albohirtum, assembly GCA_031893035.1. NCBI lineage: Eukaryota > Metazoa > Arthropoda > Insecta > Coleoptera > Scarabaeidae > Dermolepida > Dermolepida albohirtum. The sequence goes on from JAVIWB010001658.1 coordinate 186,852, forward strand.
GCCTGTGTATCTGATACGAAAACATTAAAGCATTGTATCTCGTAAACCGTTGCAGATAGCGCCTCGCCGATGAAGTTTTCTTTTCTTTCGAATATTTTCTTTTAGAGGACATTGCCGGCGTGTACAAATCTGCCATCGCCGTCGCTGTTTGACGCATTTCATTTCGGCGTAACAATGCCTTAATGCCATGTGTTAAACAAGCAAATTTACTCTAGTACGAGCGAACGCTCAGCGAAAAATCATACGCACAGTCTTCCAGAGTATGTCCGGGTCGCAATTCGAGAAAAAAGAATTCCGAAGTTCTCAAACAGCGAGATAGACGCGTTCTGGCTTTGTCGTGTTAGACGATAGAGGGAGGCAATGTTTATTCATTACTTTTCTGTATCGAAAAGAGGCGATAAACTCTACGAAGGAATCGTTTGTTAATAACACAAGTCTACCTGACGATTAGTGAATTCTTGGAAACATATGTAAATGGTGTTTCAAATTTCGCGGTTTTTTGAAAGAATAAATAAAACACATAATTTGCATTCACTTTCAAAAACTTTTTATTGGTAATTGAAGTATCAGTTATGACATTTATATGCGAAAAATAATATCTGCCAAATGGCCTCCTCTTGCAGCTCCACAGACGTCCACTCTTTTGTTAAAATTTTCAATGACATTTTGACATAATTGAGGCTCTATCTCATCAATGACACGATTAATTTCATCTTTCAAAGCTGGAATTGATTGTGGATTGTTTTTATAAACCTGACTTTTCACATAACTCCGAAGAAAATAGTCTAACGGTGTCAAATCACATGATCTTGTTGGCTAATTAACATCACCGTTTCTTGAGATTACACGTCCAGGAAATTTTTTTCTCAATAAATCAAGTGATTCGTGTGCAAAGTGAGGTGCAGCGCCATCCTGTTAAAACCACATATCCTCTAGATCATTCATGTCACAAAAATTAGGTTATTATCCGACGATATCGATCACCATTGACAGTGATAGCTTCACGAGCAGCATTTTCAAAGAAGTAAGGTCCAATTACACCACCTGACCATAATGCATATCAAACAGTAACTCGTTTAGGATGCATAGGTTTCTCATGAATAATATGTGGATTTTCCTCACCCCAGATACGGCAATTTTGTTTATTAACATAGCCACCAAGTTCAAAATGTGCTTCATCCGAAAACATTATTTTTTGAGAAAAATCAGCTGGTTGTCCGTTGATGAAATTGACAAATGAACAACGTTTTAAATGATCCAATCGCTTCAGTTCCTGTGTTATTTGAATCTTATATGCCTTCAGAGCTAAATCCTTAAGTAAAATACACCATGTTGTTGATCCACGAAGTCCATGTTGTTGCGAACGTCATCCGATGAACATTTCAGGATCTTCAGCAACACTTTCACAAACCAAACCAATATTTTCTTGTGAACGACCACTACGACTGTATTTTTCAATTTTTTGATCTTCCACGGAATCGGTCTCTTGAATTTTTTTAATAATTCGACCAATATTGCTTTCAGATGGACGATTATGTAAACCATAAAATTCACGTAATTTTCTAAAAACTCTGATTTTCATAAAATAATTCAACAATTTGAACGCATTGTTGTACCGTGTACGAAGCCATTTTTATAAGTGTCACATATCACACTTTTTAAATGCCCACATACCCAGACAAAATCAGTGCGCCATCTATATTTTATTTATTCTTAAAAAAACCGCGCAATTTGAAACACCCTTTAGTAGACAGGGTGTTAGTAACATTTGAATGATTCCTTTTAACATTCATAATTTATAAACACGTGTATCCTTTTTTTGTTGGAAATTTTCAATTCACAAAAACACAAACATTTTAAATTAACGCAATTATACAGATTGAAATCCTTTTTAGGTGGATAAATATAAAGGAACAGCAGCACAACTTTCTAACAGATTTAAAGATCCAGATACGGAGGAAGTTAATGTAAAATACGTTGAAGTGCCCAATTTTGGGGACATCTTATCGTTACCCAGAAATGAAAATTTTTCTCTCTTTATACCAAAACATACAAGTATTTCGGCAAAGCTAATCAATATATTTTTGAGTAAGTAATTTTTATGGATTTTATTGATTCTTTTCTTGGTAAAATTTTGTAATACGTGGGTTGTTTCCAAAGTTCTGGTAATTACATATAATTTTTTTAATTTTGTTAATTTTTTTCAATATTACAACGTCGTTTTTCAACATAATCTCCATTTAACTGAATACATTTATCCCAGCGATAAACTAATTTTTTTAAGCCGTCCTCAAAGAAGTTTTTCGGTGTCTTGACGATCCACCTATTTATGGCACGTTTTACGTCAGTTAAACTTTCAAATCGAACACCCCGTAAGGGTCTTTTCAAATCTGGGAACAGATGGTAATGTCTGTCTGCAAGATCTGGGGAATAAGGTGGGTGCGGCAGCAATTCCCATCGTAAATCGTTCAAAACATCCTTCGTTTTTCTTGCGGTGTGTGGTCTTGTATTATCCTGTTGCTATAACGGACGCTTATGCAACTTTCCAGGCCGTTTTTTGACTAGTGCCTGTCGCAGTGGTCCGAATAATAAATTTGAATAATATTCTGCATTAATTGTAGTACCTCTCGGCAGATAATCCATGAAAATAATCCCTTCGCAACCCCAGAATCCAGTAAGCATTACCTTTCCAACAGACGGAACTGCACGCTCCTTAAGTGGAGGCCCTTCTTCAGGTTTGCGTCATTCTTTGGATTGACTCGTAGTCTCAGGATTGAAATAAGGAATCCACGTTTCGTCAGTGGTTATTATTCGTTGCCAAAATTCATCACCGTAAAGTGTTAACAGCTCTTGAAGTTGACGACAAGTATCGGATCTATTGAGTTTCTGTACTGGTCCCAACAGCTTTGGCACCCAGCGCGCCGAAACCTTGCTAACGCCCAAACAATCATGCAAGATGTCATGAACTTGTCGTGTACCTATCCCTAGGTATACACTAATTTGACGAATAGTCATTCGCCTGTCGTCTTTCAGTAGACTTTCGATGGAAGTAATGTTTCTTTTATTTACCGACGTGCTTGGCCGCTCACTGTGTGGATCGTCTTCTAGTGATGTTCTACTGGCTTTAAAACGATCGATCCACCGATAAACAGTACTTTTGGATTCCGCAGATTCACCAAATACTCCTTGCAGACGACTAATAATTTCTGACGTTTTCACATCTTCTTTCCACAAAAAGAAAATCATCGCTCTTTGAGATTTTGCCGCGTGTTCCATGGTTACAAAAACAGTGCTACTAAAACGCGTCTACATCAGTCAAATATCTGAATCAGACTGAACAATGTTGCACTAGATAGTTGCATAAACATGTCAAGACTTGTCGGGCATCAATAACATTGCGTATAAGTTCTGCGTTATTTAATTATAGCACCAATTCCCAGAATATTGGAAACACCCCTCGTATTTAGCAAGATATTTTGGCCAAAATATTGTTCCACCCCAAATGGATTTTTGATAGTTGAGTCTTTCAACAATTTTTTGGTTATTCCCGAAAATCGGAAATTCTCGCGATATTAGAAAGCCGCTTGCAATATCGTTCGCAAACGTATGAGAATTGGCTCTGGTGGCTCAGGAATACCGGGGCACCGTCTGTGGAATTCTCGAATTAGTTGGGAGATTTCAATAACACCCTTTTGGTATTTAAAATTATACTTTGGCCTTATATAAAGACCCACTCGGTACTAATTTACATTTTACACTTCATCTGCTTTATTACATAACACTAGTGGGGGCGCTGCAAACTCAGTACGAACCCAGCTTGCGGGAAGACATCTTAACTCTTTATTTTTATTATTTTTATTTAACCTCTTGCCCCAATAATTTCATTACTTCTTAATATTTTCCTGGTATTTATATTTATAGATATTTCGAAGAAAGTTTTTCGACTGATAAATAATCTATGTATGTTCTACCCCTGACCCGATCTTGTAACCGGATTAATTATTGGTTTTTGTTTTCTTATATAAAGGGATTGTAATCTATATTGTATTTGCTTCATAACGTTTTAACAGACGAAACTAGTCACAGTAAATGTAAAGGGTGTTTCATATTGCGCGGTTTTTTTTAAGAATAAATAAAATATTGATGGCGCACTGAATTTTTCTGGGTATGAGGGCATTTAAAAAGTGTGATGTATGATATTTATAAAAATGGCTTCGTACACGGTACAACAACGCGTTCAAATTGTTGAATTATTAAACGAAAATCAGCGTTTTGTGAAAAGAGTTTTTAGAAAATTACGTGAATTTTACGGTTTACATATCGTCCATTTGAAAGCACTGTTGGCCGAATTATTTAAAAAATTCAAGAGACCGGTTCCGTGGAAGATCAAAAAAGTGAAAAATACAGTCGTAGTGGTCGTTCACAAGAAAATATTGGTTTGGTTCGTGAAAGTGTTGCTGAAGATCCTGAAATGTCTATTAGACGATGTTCACAACAACTTGGACTTAGTGGATCAACAACATGGCGTATTTTACACAAGGATTTAGCTCTGAAGACATATAAGGTTCAAATAACACGGGAAGTGAAACCATTTAAAACGTCGTTGATTTGTCAATTTCATCAATGAACAACCAGCTGATTTTTCCTAAAAAATAATGTTTTCCGATGAGGCACATTTCGTACTTGGTGGCTAATAAACAAAATTGCCGTATCTGGGGTGAGGACAATCCACGAATTATTCATGAGAAACCTGTGCATCCTAAAGTCAGGTTTATAAAAACAATCCACAATCAATTCCTGTTTCGGAGGATGAAATTATTCGTGTCATTGGTGAGATAGAGGCTCAATTATGTCAAAATGTCAAAATTTTAACAAAAGAGTGGATGTCTGTAGAGCTGCAAGAGGAGGCCATTCGACAGATATTATTTTTCACATATAAATGTCATAACTGATACTTCAATTACCATTAAAAAAGTTCTTGAAAGTGAATGCAAATTATGTGTTTTATTTATTCTTTAAAAAAATCGCGAAATTTGAAACACGCTTTATAATACTGTGGAATTTAGATAAAGTGTTTTATTCATTCCCTAGTTCGATTGAAAATATTCAATACGTACCTCTTTATTAGGGTGAATTTTCAGTTCCTTTAAAATTTGCAACAGACAAAGATTAGTCTGTTGCCATTTGTTTTGTGATTATAAAATTTTTTTAAAGTTAGGGGAAAAATACTAGTGATACATACTACAAGAATGTGGAGAAAATTTTGAACCACCTTTGTCAGAAAAACAGTCCTAGACTCATTGTTATTTGTAAAACAAACTAATTAAATATTTATGAAATCAAAGCAATACAAATTAAAAATTTATTACAGAGGCTAAAGATCCGAAGGAGCTTTTAGCATTAGCATCGTATGCCCATGACAGAGTGAATCCCTATCTCTTCATTTACGCCTTTTCCGTTGCCTTAATCCACAGGCCAGACACTAAAAGCTTAAAAATTCCAAATCAAATTCAAACTTTCCCTGACAAATACTTCGACAGTAAGGTCTTCGGTAAAGCCAGAGAAGAATTGCAAGTGATACCACAAGCACTTAGGGTAATTTTTGATGTGGATTAATTTTATTTTTTCTAAAGTTTCTGTGGTTTTGTTTAGAAACCCATCGAGATTCCTCGCGATTACACAGCTTCTAATCTAGAAGACGAGCAGAGGATAGCTTATTGGCGTGAAGATCTTGGACTCAATTTACACCACTGGCATTGGCACTTAGTGTATCCGACCGATGGAGATCTAAAAGTTGTCAATAAAGACAGAAGGGGCGAATTATTCTATTATAGTCATCAACAAATAGTGGCGAGGTACGCAGAATAATATGTGTAAATCAGCAATATTCCAGATGATAATTCATGTTCCAGGTACAATTTTGAGAGGTTATGTAATAGTTTGAGACGCGTAGAGAGATTAACCGATTGGCAATCTCCAATTCCCGAAGGTTATTTTCCAAAATTGGACAGTTTAGTTGCCAGTAGAGCTTATCCTGCTCGCGTCAGAAATATGATCATAAAAGACCTGAATATACCAAGCCAAAATATTAAAGTAGATGTGGCAGATATGGTCCGTTGGAGGGACAGGATTTATGGTGCTATTGCACAAGGCTTTGTACAAGACGTACACGTCACACGAATTCATTTATACGATACATTCTATTTACATAATTTTTTTCATTCTAGGAGAACGATGGAAGAATTACGCTAGACGAATACCGTGGTATCGATATTTTGGGTAATGTAATGGAATCTAGTGCGCTATCACCAAATCGTCAATTTTACGGCAACCTTCATGGTTTCGGACATCTTATGATATCTTACATACACGATCCGAATTATAAACACCGTGTAAGTGTCGACGAAAGTCTATGTTGTTTATAGACGATTATACAACCATGCTCAAATGTATTAGACACCTTACGAATTTATGTACATACATACATATATAGTTTATAATAAAAAAATAAAAAATAAAACTGTCGTGAAAATTATGTACAAAGTGTTATTTAGTAATATAGTACAATTTATCAATATTTTGTCGCTCCGCCCTTGGCCTTAATGACAGCTCGCACTCGTCGAGGCATACTTGCTACTAAATTGTAACACTCTGCCGGTGGTATTGCAGCCCATATTTCGCGAATTTTTGTTGATAATTCTGCTTTTGACACATTTATGTTCCGTGATTTTAGTTTTTAAGATACGCCGCAAATTTTCAATGGGCGACAAATCGGGACTCTGTGGCGGCCAATCCAATACCTCCACTGTATTTTCCTCGAACCAACGCATTACAGCTCCCGATTTGTGGCAGGGCGCATTATCTTGCTGACAAATGTATTGTGGAATATCCTGGTCGAATAGTTTTAGCACAGACGGTTCTAATACTTCCTCCAACATGGCTAAATAGCGTTGGCTATTCATCCGTCCATCGTACAGGTACACTTCTCCAACACCGTATGCAGACATACAACCCCAAACCATGATACTACCACCTCCAAATTTTACTGTGGGAATGATACATTGTGGTTCATAAGCTTCCCCTTGCCTACGCCGAACGTATAGCGTCCCAGGTAGTCCCCAAAGCTGCCAGGCAAAAGAAGAAAGTTAGCACTTAGACAGGATTAATTTTGTTTAATGTTACATGTAGACTGAATTGCATATAACGATAAGAATATTAGTCATGAAGATGTACTTACATACCTCGATATTCGATTCATCAGACCAAAGAATCTTCGATCACTTCTCGATTGTCCAATTTTCATGTTGTTTGGCCCATAAATACCGCTTCTTTTTATGAGCGTCAGTTAATAGCGGTTTACGTCGCGCTTTACACCCTCGTAAACCAGCACGCTGGAGACGCTTTCTCACTGTTTGCGCAGAAACTGTTACGCGATAACGCTGTTTCATCTCACTGGCGAGCTGTTTCGACGATTTTTTCCTATCACTGAGCGCCAGTCTTTGTAAAATTCTGTCTTCTCGAGGTACAGGGTTTTCTGCCACTTTTTGGTCTGTTAACAAACGACCCACTCTCCTGATAGCGACTAATGGTTATACGGACTGCACATAGCGAACATTTTTTTTTTGCAACTTCTGGGAATGCAGTAGCACTATTTGGGCGCGTTCCCCTACCGACAACTCGCGTGTTTTAGGCATTTTTCTTCAACAAATAACTGACACAACGTGAAAAAATAGGATAATCTAATTGATCTCTACCACAAACTCACAAACGCACGTTGCTCACACACTGCTAGAATGACACTAAATTTCTAAAATCCACAATTTCCCCTTTCCACCTATTCTTTTCAATAGGGGATTAGCTAGGGTATTCAAAAACGCATTTCTGTAAATACCATTAACTATTTTTACGGTTAATTTCCGTCAGACTTGGATAATACCGAGAATAAGGGTTTTTACCTGGGGTGTCTAATACATCTGAGCATGGTTATATTTATTCTAGGAACCTTTCGGGGTTATCGGCGACTTTACCACAGCAATGAGAGATCCTATTTTCTACCGCTGGCACGCTTTCGTCGACGACGTCTTTCAGCAATTCAAAGGAACTATACCCAGATACACAGAAGCACAAGTGAAGCTTTTAAACAATTTTTTTTTGCTGTATATACATAAATTTTCTATTTATAGTTGAATTATCCAGGAGTACAAGTGACTCGTGTTACTGTTAAACGTCAATCAGGTGGCGCCGAAAATATTTTGCACACATTCTGGCAACAGTCTGACGTTGACATGTCACGTGGTGTGGATTTTCAAGATAAAGGATCAGTTTTCGTGAGATATACTCATTTACAGCACGAACCCTTCAGCTACACCATCACGGTTAACAATTCCAATAATAGTAATAAGGTTGGTACCTGTAGGATTTATTTGGCACCTGCTACTGATGAAAGAGGAAATCCTTGGCTGTTCGCCAATCAAAGGCTTATGTTTATTGAAATGGATAGGTTCAAAGTAACTTGTGAGTGTTTTGTTTTGTTAATTTAATAATAACCAAATTGTACTGCATAATATATGAGTGAGTACATGTTTTATATAACTTATCAGACAGAGATAGTCATAAATGTGTAGAAAAACGATGAGAAAAATTAATATTCGAACTACTAAACTACATAAAATGTTAAACATAACGAAATAGAATCAGATATTAAATAAAATTCAATAAGGAAAACGTACTTACAAGAACTGATATGAGTTCCCTCCTCTGCAACTACGATCTATCCGATCTATAAAGCATTCTATATGGCGGAAGAGCATTCAAATATATTTACTCACCGAAGGTTGATATACAACCCATTCCACATTAATTTTCGTATTCTGTAAACGTATTTCGACAACTAAGTTGCCATCATCATCAGGTAATTAAACAGTGTCGCACTTGAAAAACTACGGCAAAAATACCCGTACGAAAACAAAATTCCGCACACGATCTATACCGTTGATAGCCAAAAACGCATTCTGTGTGCTGTCTGCTGGTGATGACAACTTTGTTGTCGAAATACGTATACAGAATGCGAAAATTAATGTGGAAAGGGGTTACATATCAACCTTCAGTGATTAAGTTAATCAACCACAGGCTCCGTCACAATTACCTACATTCAGGTATGTAACTATGATCTATCCGACCGAGTAAAGCATTATACTATATATGGTGGAAGAGCAAGTATGTCAGTATGTATTTCCGAATATGGGGACGCGGCTTTTTACTGTGTACTGGGGAGAATTTCGTCGAATAAAAATATAACAAAAGTACAAGTAAGGTCATTTTGTTTATAAAATAATGCGATTGTATATTTTTTCTTAATAATGTATTGTCAAACAGTAGTATAGAATCTTTTTGTCCCGTTTAGGTTACTTTTTCTGTTGGACAGAAATAAAATTATTATTATTATTGTTACCATACATCATAATGCATGATAATAACTTGATAGTTCCTTCTAAGTTAGCTCTGTCAGTTCTTTTGTTTAGAGTTTTCTTTTCGATTCATTTCTTATGTTACCTCATCCTGTAACTGAGGCATTCTATTTATATGGAACACAGGACTCGGTACCTATACATTTAATGTACAATAATATAGGGTTTTCCAATAAGAGTGATATGATTTTTTTAAAAAAAAACACACTTATTGTTAAGAAAATTCAAAAGTTTTTTTATTTAATGTGAAGTACAATCGATACAATTAAGTTCTAAATAAAACGTCATTCAAATGGCCTCCACGACTTCTTCTGCAGGAAGGAATTCGATGAACCCAATTTTCGAGCACTTTTTCCACTAAATCTAGTCGTATGTCATGAATGGCACGTTCAATATTGACTTGTAAAGCTTGAAGAGAGTCTGGTTTATTTCGATAGACCAATGACTTCAAATAACCCCACAGGAAATAGTCTAATGGTGTTAAATCACAACTTCTTGGAGGCCATTCAATACCACAATTTCTTGAAATAATCGAATCTCCGAACTTTTCTCGCAATAATTCTATTGTTGCATTTGGTGTGTGGCACGTAGCCCCGTCTTGTTGGAACCAAATGTTGTCAAGATCAACTTCTTCCAATGTCGGCCATAAAGAGTTGGTTATCATCAATCTATACCGCTCTCCATTGACAGTAACGGTGTTACCAGCTTCATTTTGAAAGAAGTACGGACCGATGATTTCACCATACCAAAAATCACAAAACTGTCAATTTAGGTGAATGTAATGGTTTATCATAAATAATTTGTGGATTTTCTTCGCACCAGAATCGACAGTTTTTTTTATTTACCACATCATCCAGATGAAAGTGAGCCTCATCAGAGAAGATGATTTTCTTAAAAAAATCGTTATCGCTTTCAAGTTGTTCCAAGGCAAAATCAGCAAATTCACGACGTTTACGGTGGTCCGATGGCTTCAGTTCTTGAGTGAGAACAATTTTATAGGGATGCAAACCCAAATCCTTTCTCAAAATCCGCCAGGTTGTTGTTTGAGACAGTCGCAATTGTTGAGAACGTCTTGGAATCGACAAATTGTGGTCTTCAGTAACACTTGCCTGAACGGCAGCAATATTTGCATTACTTCGAGCGGTTCTTTGTCTTATTGGCACTTGAATATTATGTAAAGAAAATGTAACCTCAAAATTTTTAACAATTCGACGAATAGCGAGCACACTTGGACGATTATTTTGATAATAAAACTGAATAATTTGTAAACGTTGTTCTTGCGTATATCTCTCCGTGATGAAATTGTAAATACTACTGAATACAATGAAAAACAAATGACAGATCATGACATATTACAAATGGCCGAAATGTCACTTCAAAATCATATCATCTCTATTGGAAAACCTTATATAAGGTCTTGCTATCTGCTTCCGGGCATCCGGGCTGGAACCGCGTCACATGTGTATATGCCGACGTTTCGTACCCATTTGTATGGGACATCCTCAGGGCTTAACTGAGTTTCACTCAGTTTCAGTGCAGTAGTTCAGCCCTGAAGATGTCCCATACAAATGGGTGCGAAACGTCGGCAGATATACAAGTGATACGTTTCCAGCTCGGAAACCCAGAAGCAGATAGCATGGACCACGTTCGCGGAAGTCTACGTACCAGATTAATATAAGTTCTTCATTACAGTACGCCAGGGAGAAAACACAATCACAAGAAACTCAACGGAATCAGCAGTCACCATTCCATTTGAAAGGACGTTCCGTGACCTAGACTCTAACAGACCTGTAGAAGGTGAAGAATTGGATCTCTTCAATTTTTGCGGATGCGGTTGGCCGCATCACTTATTGGTACCTAAGGGTACAACAAATGGCTTTAACTGTCAACTATTTGTAATGATTTCTAATTATGATGACGACAGGGTGAATAAATCTAAAAATCTCTTAATTTTTCAATATCAGCACTTTTCACTATTCATGTAGGTCGATCAAGATACCAGTGGTGCTTGTAACGACGCCGAAGCATTCTGTGGTATTCGAGGTGGTAAATATCCTGATAAGAGATCTATGGGTTTCCCCTTTGATCGTTTGAATCGAACTGGAGCCGATACACTACAAACGTTTTTGACGCCAAATATGATTGTTCAAAATTGCAGGATCGTACATTCTGGCAAAATTTTTAGACCTAGAACTTAAAACTTTTGGCAATTGGATTTCATTTACACACCGCGTAGAAATGAATTAAAATCAATTCAGAATTTGTGGATTTTTAATGACTGGATTTCTACAGTTTTGTTGCTTGTTTTTTTTTGTATTAATTTGTTTATTGCTTTTGTAATTTTTAAAAATAAAAATGCTGCATTTATACCTTTATATCATATTGTCCTTTATTTGATTAAAGAAGAAAAAGATTCCTAATTTAAGGAATATATTGAGAGCTTTATTCAAAACAAAAAAAGAATAATATAAATATTACCGAGTCAGAATTGCTACTTCTTCCGAACCTATCCGTCGCCATGTTTGGTAATTCCACCCTGCTTGAGTCTATTAGGGATGTGAAAAATTTCACACGCCACAGTATTACAGCTGTGAGTAAGTAAGTGTGTTATTTATAAAACAAAGTATAAGTGATATATAGTAAATAAAGCATGCATCACACGGTCGTAGGTTTGTTCATTCGCCTTGTTACGGTCCTAGCCCGCTGAAAAAGTATTAAAACTTTAACATTAATATATTACTTTATACAATACTAATTGGACAAATTCGAATAAATATAAATTAGCGATTCATATGGGTTAAAGAATTTAAGGTAACATACAACTCATATACAATAGATACACTTACAAACCTTCTATGTACGAACCATCTAAAAATTGGTCTGTTCTTAACAGATCGATGACTACAAGTAAAAGAAAACCTCGAACAATAGAAGAAGAACCACTCGAGCGTACGATCTTCGGCAGAACTTCATTAGGCGGGAAGCACAGGACTGTTTTTAATTATCAACATTGAGTACAGTGCATAAGACCGATTGCGAATAAAAAAAAAAGAGCGTGGCTGCTCTTCTTATTGTCAGACGAATGTGACGCCGAGCGATTCGTGATGATTTTTACGACTCCTTATTTAATCGGGCGATTGAACTTCTCCCTTTTGTGCTGAAGAAGAAAGACGCACCTGTTGTCTTCCTAATTTCGAATAAAGCAATCAGAGATGTATTCCTTTATGGAGATGGATGTTTTGTTGAAGATATATATCGTGTATTTAAAAGAATGGAAATAAATTACTAAATATTAATGAGTTATAGGTTATGTTTTACTTCATTATTGTTTTATACTTATACCTTGTCTCAGAATAAGGAGTGATTCAAATATTGCGCCAAAATAGTACATATTTTTGAGAGATTTCATTGGTTCTTGAACAGGCAAGTTTAATGTGGATAAATAAATGCCAGATATCCGCCATTTTTTCATAACCTGTAAACGTTTAATTACATTTTTGCATTGTTTTACTATATTTTTCTGTATTATTTAATAAAATCTGTACTTTTAAGTACAGAAATAAAACGAATGATCACCAAGGTTCTAGCAAACAGTTAGTATCACCACCCGGAAAGCGAGAACGACTGGGACACCTGGCGTATGAAGAAAAACAAACAGTTTTGAATATACCGTGCTTTCATATTAAAATGTTACAAACATCGTATCATATTATATTCGGGTCGAGTGTATGGCGTCGTATCTCGGCAGTAGCATCACGAATGTTGACCTTCAAATGCTCAATTGTCTCTGGTTTGTCGGCATAACACTTGTCTTTAACGGCGCCCCACAGAAAATAGTCCAACGGTGTCAAATCGCAGCTTCTTGACGGCCAATTGACATCACCATTTCGGCTAATTAAACGGCCATCAAACGTTTGACGCAATAAATCGATTGTGGCATGAGATGTGTGGCAAGTTGCACCATTCTGTTGAAACCAAACATCGTTCACATCAATACCATGAAGAACGAGCACAAAAAAATCGGTTATCATGGTGCGATAGGTGTCTCCATTGACCGTAATGGTTGCGCCGTCCACATTTCCAAAGAAATATGGGCCAATGATACCTCCGCTCCACAAGCCGCAACTAACAGTCACTCCTAATGGGTGCATTAGCTTCTGTAAGAACTACGTGTGGGTTTTCTGAGCCCCAAATACGGCAATTTTGCTTGTTAACGTACCCACCGAGATGAAAATAAGCTTCATCCAAAAAGATGATTTTTTTGGCAAAATCGACATCATCGTGCAGTTTCTCGTTGGCCCATCTAGAGAAGCGAAAACGAAGCGGATGGTTATGCGGCTTCAACTCTTGAACCAACCGAACTTTGTAATGCGTCATACCGAGATCCTTTCGCAAAATTCGACGTAAACTGGTGCTTGAAATGTTCAATTCTTGAGAACAATGACGAGTTGATGTTGATGGATTCTCACGCACACTCTCAGCCACAGCTTCGATATTTTCGGGTGTACGCACTGTACGAGCACGCTCACGTCTTGGCGCATCAACAATGAAACCAGTTTCACAAACTTTAGCAATAAACTTGCGTATACCGGGCACTGTTGGTCCTTCTCTGCGACCAAATTTTGTAGGACATTTTCGTGCAATTTCCGACCAATTGTCTTTGTTTTGGAAATAAATTTCCAATAAATCCCAACGTTGCTTAAGCGTAAAGCGATTCATTTCGTTCAGTGAAGATAATATACTGAATTTTGTTACAGAATAGAATGACATAAGTATTGCCAGATTCGAAATAGCCGGTGGTTCAAATTTAAACCGATAGATGGCTCACCCGTTACAATTCATTTTACATATGTCGTGTAACCTTGAATATTTACGCAGAATCTAATCTATTTTATCTGGCATTATTGTGTCATATATTGCAAATTTCATATATCTATATTACACTTATAATATTAATTACAATCCGCTGACTTTCCAATAACCAACGAGGTTTAATAATTTTAATTATTAATTTAGTGATAATCTGACGAAATTCTCACCTATAATAAATTAAATTAATAATCTGCCAAGCAGGAAATGCGAAACTAGAAAATTGTCAATTTGTAAAACAAATTGATCAATTAAAATATCACAGCCTCCGGCGATGAAATATAGATGTCGACATTTTTCAAACTTTCAAAAAAATTCAACATATACGAGGTGCGCGTCAAAAATTTAGATTCTAGCAAGGAAGAAATGTATTTTCAAATTATATTTTATTTTTATTACGTATCTTGGGAACTTTGTAGTTGTAGTTAGACTTTCAAATTTAAAAAAAATTTAATTCTTCACTATACGAAGTATTTTGTTTTTACACACAATTGCATTGCTACTAATGATATTTACAGATCTAATATAAGACGGGAAAAAAGTCCTTATCATAATTTTTGGGATCTAACCTATCGATTCTTAATGCCTTCCTGATATGAGGTTTGGAGTGAAATTGAATAGATTAGGGTGTAAGGTAATCTATAAAATCCTTAAGAGAGGAAACGATAACTCATGTTATATTGTTTCATATACGTATAGAATTTTTAAAGGTCTATTCATTTAATTATCTGCTGATGATGACAACTTAGTTGTTGCAATACGTATACAGAATACGAAAATTAATGTGGAAAGGAGTTATATATCAACCTTAAGTGATTAAGTCTATTCGAAGAAAATACATAAATGAAAACATCTTGTATGGGGCAATATAATTTATTTATATTAAAAAAACACCAAAAACCAAACTGAAAATGGTTCCATCTGCAACGGTTTTCTTGGACTCTTGAGGTGTGTTGCTTATTGGCTATTTGGAACAAGTCAGAACCTTTACATTACACTTAGTTACTGGACCATTCGACGGATGTTCTTCAGAAAGAAAAATATGATAATCTACATGCATGCAGGTCTTAGGTTGTCATTGCAAAACGAAATTGGGGGACGTGACCTAAATTGTAAAGAAAGCCACTTTTTTTTTTTACTTTTTGATTCGACTTTTATTATATACCCATTCTAAGATTAAATATGGAAAAGTTGATCTGGAAATGACCGTTTCGGCCTCAGCTGCAAACCCTTCTGTTTACTAAGTGTTGGTTCTCTAATCAATTTAATCGTGAAGCTATGTAAGTCCCTTTTTGATCACGTTAATTCCTTATAGTTTTCCAATAATGAAAAAGAAATTGCTAATGCTTTAAATCATTGTTTGGGTTTCACAACAAGGTGGCGTCTTTATTCTGGAGCAAACAGGCGTTGGTCCATCTGAAAATGACCACTTTGGCTTCAGCTGTAAAGTTTTCTGATTACAAAGTATTGGTGCTGCGATCCATTTAATCGTGAAGGTATTTAAGTCCCTTTTAGATCTCGTCAATTGCTTGTAGATTTCCAATAACGAAAAAGAAATTGTTAATGATTTAAATCATTGTTTAGGTTTCATAACAAGGTGGTGTCTTTATTCTGGAGCAAACAGGCGCTGCTACATATGAAAACGAACACTTTGGCTTCAGCTGCGAACTTTTCTGATTACAAAGTATTGGCGCTGCGATCCATTTAATCGTGAAGCTATCTAAGTTCCTTTCTGATCTCGTCAATTGCTTGTAGATTTTCAATAATGAAAAAGAAATTCTTAATGCTTTAAATAATTGTTTGGGCTTTATAACAAGGTGGTGTCTTTATTCTGGAGCAACGCCTGTTTAAAATCAATGTCGTCCTATTGTCGTCAAAGTTAATGTCATCTAGCTGGTGTTAAGATTCATGTTGCTCACTTGGTGTCGAAAAGTTTCGCTAACATTTTACATACAATTTACATACATACTACAGCGTCGTATCCAAAGAAATATAGACCTATTACGCCCCTTGCCTCAGACTCATGCAATTTAGTGATTTTTTTTCTAATAAAATGCTAACAAGGCACTCTCTTTGACACAAGTAATATTCCACTCCACAAAAAGTATTTCTTCTAAGATCATACTGAGACTATAAAGAGGACGTTAGACTCATAGTATAGGATTTGAAATTCGGGTTTTCAAGTTTTTTCATACTCGTAGATCCTTGAAAGTATGTGGTAATTGTTTTAAAAACCGTTTTTGTGGCGGTTTTTTGAATGCACCAGTATTTGTTAGACGGACATTGTATACAAACATATTATCTAATATTTATTTTTTTAAAAGACGCCGTGGTAAATCCAAAAAAATTAAACGTAATTCGTTCATATTTTTTCTAAATAATTTAAGTGTACTTTTCCTCTCAAACATTCCGTAACTAACAATAATGAATGACCGACCATCGAAATTACTCCATTCCCTACAATTGACGTCTTCTTTTCCTCAATCTCATCCGGGTATCATTTTCGAAAGATACGTAAGCGTACTGAATGAACCGAAATTACACAATTATTACAACAACGATTCTGTCTACGTACAGGCATACACAAGAGAGTTGCGTCCGATGATATGACCCCAAACAATGGCTCAATTTCGTCATTTCTTCGAGCACTTTTCTCGCATGACCATCTCTTTATTCTTTCGTGGACATCATAATGGATCGCATAATAATCTTTTCTTCGATCGTGTCTATATAACAAAATGTATATGTATATATGTATACGGGGGGGCATTCGAAAAGTTTCCACATATTTTATAGAATGAAACGAAATGAAATAAACAAAGAGCTTTTATTTAATTTTCGGTGGCTATGGGAGGAGTTCCGACTTTTCTTGGTCTGATAATACAATTAAATGATTTTAATGCTTTTATGAGAATGTAAATTGTGCGTGTGTTGTAAATTTTATTATTATTATAATAAATTATTATTACTTTCTATCTTGGTTTTAATGGTGCTTTCAATATTATCTAAAAGCCAAGCGTCAAAACTCTGAATGCAAGCATCCAAACGAAGAAGGAAAAAAAGCAGCGAGTGTTTTGGGACGGGGAGTTATCTGGTGTGCTGGCGAGCGGGTGTGGGATGCCGCAGGGTTCTGTGCTTGGGCCGGTCCTCTTTATTGCCTATATTAACGACCTTCCGGAGAATGTCGAATGTTTGGGGGCCTATCTATATGCCGATGAAGCTTCGTTCCTTATCGGACAGCAAGATCCGGTACCACATATCAAACTAGATTGTGAGGTTGCTGCGGGAGAAGCGAATGAATGGTTTAAGGCGAATGGAGCTGAGGATGAATACCAATAAAACGCAGACGCTTGTGTTCTCAACCAGATCAAGTGACAAGATGACAATAAGGCTTTTGGGTATTCATCTAGATAATAAGCTATGCTGTATATTATCTTGGTGTTATGAAGCGTCTTTTGGCGTGTATTCGCCGTGTGCACCATCTCATCGCTCGACGCTTATCACAGATTTTCTAACTACAAATGGCATTTTAACCATCATCAGTGTCACATATTCTTATCTTCCTCAGGCAAACGGAGAAGTTTAACTTAACCCGTCATATTTCCTATACAAAATTCACTCGGCCATAACTTCGACAATTTTCGTCGGCTCGCCACAAACTTTTCACCAATGAAAGTACTCTTCACAAGGATTAAAATGAGTACAAATTCGTCGCTGTAGAGCGAACAGTTTGGCCGCAGTGGTAGTTTGAATTTTCGCAAAAATTTTCGGTTTTCCGGTCATAACTCGAGAACGCGACGTCGTAGCGTGTTCCGGTTTGAAGCAGTCGATTCCGGACGTCAATACGCATCCGGCAGTGTCCGCGCGGTCACCGTGAGGTCCTTGGTTCGCGGGATAGCATGCCGATCTGAATGAAAAACAAAAATTTTCGCGATTGTCGCAACTTGGAAAAGTGTTTTTTGCGAATATCTCCGGAACCGAAAGAGATACGATGCCAAATAGATACATTTTCTGGAAAAATACTTTGATAATTAAAAGACGTGCAAAATTCATTTGGGCCAATTCTTTACGGGGTCAGATAGTAAATATTACAAGTAGAACTTTTAAAATTTCCCAATAGATGGCCGAAATTATTAAAAACGTAAATTGTTCCATCTCATTATGAATTCCAGATTTTAGAATCACACAGTATAGTATACCACCTTTCTCTTAGTATTCAACAACTACATGTCTGAATGAATTAATCAATTTCATCAAAAATAACCTTTCCGATGCTCCACACATATTATAAAAGTGTATTACTTTTCGATTCTCCTACAAGTAATCGTGAAACGCGGTAAATTCATTTCCCAAATGACATATTTACATAAGAAAGCAATTACAATTTTACTATTTTTTCGTCTTCCTCGCTAAGGAAAGGTATTTCCATCCTATACTTATTTAACAATAGAACAGTTAGATCGCCCGCCTATAAAAACATGTATCGACAGAATCTTGTATGTATGTATATACTCTTACTAAGTTACATACACTTACATACTTCTTTCATTACCTTCTTCTATCTCGCTTTCTCTCACTAGATTTCTTCATGAATTTCGTCGCCACGACCTCTTTACTTTACAGTTATATATCGCTAATTTCTTTAGGTTTTAACTTAAGAAATATGCTCTGAATAAATATATATTATGATTTGTCTATATTACACTAAAGTCATAAGAGAAAGTAATAATAATTTAATATAATAATAAAATTTACAACACATAGAATTTACTTACATGTCTTACTTTCTCATAAAAGCATAAAAATCATACATACGAGGGTGGTCCCAGAAGTGCCCCACCCAAGAAAACACAAAAATTTTGGAAAAAACAACAACATAATCTCCTTTCAGCTCTATACACTTTTCCCAGCGATGTTCAATAAGTTCGATACCCTTTTTATAATAGGAAATGTCTTGCTCCTCAAAATCTCCATTAACTGCCGACATCACTTCTTCATCGTTGGAAAATCTTTGACCATTTAGCCGTTTTTGCAAGTTTGGGAACAGAAAATAATCCGAGGGGGCTAAATCTGGCGAATAAGGTACATGAGGTGTCAATTCAAACCCTAATTCATTAATTTTAGCAACTGCAATTACGGATTTGTTAGCTGGAGCATTGTGTTGATGAAACAACACTTTCTTCTTAGCCAAATGCGACTGTTTTTGCTTGATTTATTCGCTCAAACGTTGCAATAAGTTCGCATAATACTCGCCGTTGATAGTTTTTCCTTTTTAACGATAATCAATGAAAATTATTCCACGCGCATCCTAAAAAACCGATGCCATGACCTTGCCTGCAGACGAAACGGTCTTCGCCTTCTTTGGAGACGGTTCTCCCTTTTGAATCCATTGTTTTAGGTGATCTTTTGTCTCAGGTGTGAAGTGAGGGACCCATGCCTCATCCATGGTTATGAAACGGCGCAAATATTCTGCTTTGTTGCTGTGAAATTTCGCTAAACACTCAATTGAAACTTCTTCAGGAAACTTTTTTGGTCGAGGGCGAGCAAACGCGGCACCCATCTTGCACACAGCTTTCTCATGTCCAAATTTTCAGATAATTTGCGATATACTGCACTTTTTGAAATGGCTACTATGTCTGCTAGCTCGCGCACTTCCAGTCGACAATCATGCAGTACCGTTTTGTGGATATTCTTCACCATTTCTGGAGTCGTCATCTCATTTAGTCCACTACTGCGATGCTCGTCTTGGCAGTTCATACGACCTCGTTTAAACTTTGCTACCCAATATTTCACTATTGTAAACGAAGAAGCAGACTCACTCTGAGTAAAATCCAGTTCAACTTTTATATTGGTTGAGCTGAGGTCTTTCAAATAAATGTATTGTATCACGTAACGATGACCAATTTTCTCCATTTTTACAAATTCACTGAAAACGTTCACTATTGATGGCTGTCAAACAAATACTAAACAACGTGGCGTCTTCAAACTTGAAACATATATTTTATAGATTGTGTACTTTCTAATACAGTGATACTTTGCAAACAGCTACCGCCATCTCTAGGTCAGGCAGGGTACTTATGGGACCACTCTCGTATATATGTATATACATATGTATGAGTAGTATATTCTCGGGTTCTCTGCGATATTAGACAGAAGTTCTCAAAAGAATCGGAGTCTCGACGTTTCAATGACATCTCAATCGTCTTCTTCAGGAGCTGTTTGTTAGTTAGCTAGTGTGGTTGCTAGTTACTTTGGAACTTGAAACTTTATGTTAAACTTATTGCAAGACTTCCCACGACTTCTAATGCTGTGCGAATTTACACCCACAGTTCGCCAACTCTCCTGGTGTGCACTACACTAAGTTATAGAACAAAGTTGGATACTTTTCGGGCAGATTTTGTAAATATTTGTGACTAAAAATTGTCCAAGAATATATCTTGGATCTTAGGACTACATTATTTATGAAATACCATCATACTAGATTGATGTAATTTTATTTTTAACTCTTAATTTGCTCGTTAGAAAAAGTAATTTATTTTTCATTAGAACGTTTTCATAGAAAAACGACGAATAGATATAAAAATTGAAATAATAAGAAGTATTAATTAAAATTTACCCGTGAAAAAGATTTAAAATATAGCATTTACCTGCGAATATGTATTACGCTCAAATCTCTTTTATACAATTCTTTTGTATTTCACATACTATTTCTTGTTTTTGTTAAATTATCTGCTTCACAAAAATATATTTTTCGTAGACCGATTAACACCTGCGAGCCAATATTTCATTAGATCGGACGAAACGTTAAAATCTAAGGAAATACGAAGTCCGAATAATTTAACAAACCGTTCACTCAGACGATTGGCGATTTTAAAATAGTATGTAACAGCATACATATTAATCTTTTTTCGCTACATATATTTACTGTTAGAAAATTATCTACGCTACTTTTTTCAATTCTTCTGTAATACGCCTCACTGACTTCTTCTTCTTGTAGGTTTTCTTCACGTGTTACCGTCTTCTCTGCGGATAAGAGATATATAGGGTCACTCAAAAGTATACCATTTAAAATGTGAAAGTTTGATGTATTTGATTGTTAATGAATTAGTTGTATGAATTGATTTTCTTTATTAAATAATGATTATTTGGTACTAACAGACGTTGTACTTGATAATTTGAATTATTATATGATAGATTTTAACATTCAATAAGTTTATTTGAAATTCTCCCAGTTTTTTCCTTACCATGGCTCTGCAACCGAAAATCTAGAACAGGTGAAGCTCTAGCTTTAACTTTTGCATTGAACTATTTCTTTCGTCCCCTTTTTTCCCAAACACTTTTCCTAAGAGCCTTCTGACTATGTTAAGGTTACTTCGTCTACCTATACATGTACACGTAGTAGCTATAGTACTTTGAAAAGATCGTCCCAGCGATGTCAATAAATTCGATGCCCTTTTTATAATAAGAACTGCCTTGCTCTTCAAAATAGCCATTAGGTGCCAACATGACTTCTTTATCGTTGGAAAATCTTTGACCACTGAGTGATTTTTTAAAGTTTAGGAACAGAAAATAATCCGAGGGGCCTAATCTGGCGTATATGATGCATGAGGTAGCAATTCAAACTTTAATTCATAAATTTTGGCCATTGCAATAATGAATTTGTGTGCATTTGGGTGCATTGTCTTGATGAAGCAACATTTTCTTCGTAGCCAAATGCGGCCGTTTGTGCTTGATTTCTTCGCTTAAACGTTGCAATAAGTTCGCATAATACTCGCCGTTGATAGTTTTTCCTTTTTCAAGATGGTCAATGAAAATTATTTCACGCGCATCTCAAAAAACCGATATCATGACCTTGCCTGCAGATGAAATGGTCTTCGCTTTCTTTGGAGTCGGTTCTCTCTTTTGAGTCTATTGTTTTGATTGTTCTTTTGTCTCGGATGTGAAGTGATGGACCCATGTTTCATGCATAGTTATGAAACGGCGCAAAGATTCTGCTTTGTTGCTCTGAAACTTCGCTAAACACTTAATTGAAACATCTTCGCAAAACTGTTTTTGCTCGAGTGTGAGCACACGCGGCACCCATCTCGCACACAGCTTTCTCATGTCCAAATTTTCAGATAATATGCGATGTACCGCACTTCTTGAAATGCCTGCTATGCCTGCTAACTCGCGCACTTTATTCGACGATCATCCAGTACCGCTTTGTGGATTTTCTTTACCATTTCTGGAGTCGTCAGCTCATTTGGTCGACCTCTGCAATGCTCGTCTTAGCAGCTCGTACGGCCTCATTTCAACTCTGCTACTCAATATATCAGTGTTGTAAACGAAGGAGGACTCATCCCGAGTAGAATCCAATTCAGCTTTTATATCGGTTGGGTTGAGGCCTTTCAAATAAAAGTATTGTATCACGTAACGTTGATCAATTTTCTTCATTTTTACAGATTCACTGAACACGTTCAGTATTGATAGCTGCCAAACAAATACTAAACAACGTGGCGTCTTTAAACTTGAAACATATGCTTTATAGATTGTGTACTTTCTAATACAATGATATTTTTCTACTACCGCCATCCCTAGGTCAGGCCAGGTACTTATGGGACCACCCTCGTACAACTCATTCATTTCCACTCTTTTATCGCACAAAACTTTTCACTTTTCCAAAATCAATATTCCACAATCATGAGAGAGATTTATATTCAGCAGTGGATACTATTTTAGTTGTTGCCATTAAGTAATTTTTTCTGAAATTGTTACTAAACCTATTGCAACTTCTGTCTAGAAAAAAATCAAATTTATTGTTTTTTAAAGCTAAATAATTTAAAAAAAAAAGTAAGTAAAATACTTTGTTTCTCTTTTTAATACCAATTCATATCATTTTGGTTAAATATCATCGTAACCCCCTGTAAACGATTTTCAGAAAGAACACGTCGATCACCTTCTCGTCCTTTGTACAAGTAATTGCTTGTAAATCGAAGTTTGGAGTACAAAAATATTAGATAATCTAAAAGTTTGCGGTTTACATTTCTTCTCATCTGTTACCATTCTTACGTATTTTTTTTTGGGTCATTATTTAATACCTACCGTCAACATTTAGAGAGAGACGGCGTGTAGTTATTTTAACTGTTGCTTTCAAACGTCAGTTCTTCTACGCCCAAGAAAGAAATGCACAAATAGAATTCGAACAAATCTGCATTATTGTCGATAGCCTTATTTGCGGATTTCGCGTTTATATGGTTTAATTAATTTATGAATTACGCGGGAACAGGCTCCTTTTGTAATGCTAAACATTTATTTAAAGACGAATCTAATGGTAAAATATAATCTTAGATTGAATACATACGATTACCTTTACTTTTACGTAAATTTGATATTAGTATATAAGAGGGGCGTTCAAAAGTAAGTCAATTTAATTTATAATATATAATAATATATAATATATATTAATATAATAATAATATATTTACAATAAGACAACCCATAGAAAAGGAAATAGAAACAGGAAAAGAACTTGCTCTTGCTTTTATCGATCTGAGGACGGCTCTTGACTCAGCACAAAGACGAGCAACAAAAAAATTGATCGAAATTCCTAGGCACACACTAAACTGAACAATTTATAAAATCTACACAAGCAAAGGTGCAAATAAATGGAAATCGATCAGAAACATTTCACATTAGAAAGGGAATAAAGTAGGAAGATAGCTTGAGCCGATATATATTAGGTGCGCAACTAAGTTCTCGCTGCTTTTCAAGAGATGGCTCCAGTAGTAAGTGCTGGTCGATTGTGACATAACCAAAACGTCATGAACCAAGCTTAAACATATGGTAAACAAACCGCTTTGACACATTAGTGATTTTGTTTTTGCGTCATATACTTTTGGTTGTGCGAAAATGTCTGATTTTGTGCCAAATAATCGTCATTTGCGGGAAGTGTTGCCTTTCTTCTTTCATTCGAAGAAAACGGCGACTGAAGCGCATGGAGAACTCCAAAAAGTTTACGTAGATGCTGCGCTAAGTGAAACAACGTGCCGTGATTGGTTTCGTCGATGTCGACGAACGGTCGCGTGATGGAAGACCAAAAACCTTCGAAAACGCTGAATTGGAGGCATTGCTCGATGAGGATCCGTGCCAAACGCAAAAAGAGCTTGCTTCAGCATTAAGAGTTACCCGCCAAGCCATTTCCCAGCGATTGAATGCGTTGGGAATGATTCAAAAATAAGTAACTTATTAGTAGCTTGGGTTCCTTATGATTTGAAGCCAAAAGACGTTGAGCGTCGTTTTTTCGCCTGTGAACAACTGCTCCAGAGGCAAAAAAGGAAGGGTTTTCTTCATCGCATCGTTACAGGTGATGAAAAATGGAGTCATTACAGCAACCCAAAGACAATAAAATCATGGGGACTGCCCGGTTCGGCCGAATATTAGCGCTGCGAAGGTTTTGCTGTGTATTTGGTGGGACCAGGGGGTGTTATTTATTATGAACTGTTGAAACCGAACGAAACCATCACTGGGGAACGGTATCGAACTCAATTGATGCGATTGAGCCGAGCACTGCGCGAAAAGCGGCCACAATACGAGCAGAGGCACGAAAAAGTGATTCTACAGCATAACAACGCTCGGCTTCACATTGCCAAACCCGTTCAAACCTACTTAGAAACGCTCAAATGGGAGGTCCTACCCCACCCGCCATATTCCCCAGATATTGCGTCGTCCGATTATTACTTGTTCCGTTCGATGGCACATGGTTTGGCTAATCAGCAGTTCCGCTCATATGAAGACATCTTAAAATGGCTTGATTCGTGGATAACCTCAAAAGACGAACACTTCTACCGTGACGGTATTCGAGCTCTGCCAGAAAGATGGGAAAAAGTTGGCGCTAGCGATGGACAATATTTTGAATGATTCATTTGTAAACATTTTTTTCACAATAAAGTTGCATTTTCATCAAAAAAACAGCGAGAACTTAGTTGCTCACCTAATATTTTTTTGACGAATACAGCCTTCTTGCGTAGCAATACTGTACGTCACACTAATGCATTATGTGTAATTGATACTCTTCAAGATATTGTTGGTTCCTTTGCTCAATTTTTATCTAGTCTTTGTAGAACTTCCCCGAATACATAAAATTTCCCCTACAAGGATTCCCACATAGGGTTCCTTCTCTAATATCTGATGCAGAATTGGTAAATTTACGTTTACTTTGTGGTAATAATTTAACGTCGAGTTTTAGGTATGTATCCACCCCACATTAGATTCTTTTCTTTCATCATTGGACTGGAATTTTCTTTCGTCTATTGTTTTGAACGGTTCAACTAAATATCAGAGAAAGCAATATTGGATCCTACTGATGCTTGATTATGATGATTCTTTTTCCACCATCTGATTAATTTTGTTATAAATTAAAGTACGTATTAAGTAAGACGTCTTTCAGAATACTGCTTTTAATTGTCTGATTGAGTTTAGCAACACGATACTATGAATACATTTTTATATTCCAAGCAGATAAAAGTGACTGAAGCGAATGTAAATTTAGGAAAATTAATAATTTACGCACTGCCTTTTCGCAATAATCTAACCTTCGGAGTACAATTTTTTATTGTACAATTACCTTATCTTACGACGCGCTTCTTGAGTGTTTTATGAAGACATAAACTGAGAGAAAATACAAAGAATATAAATAATCTTGATGCTTTAAAGATATCTCTATGTAAACAATTGCAGGAAGATATTATATGGTCGCTCAGTTGTCTAAGGTTGGGTACGAAATGTCCTTTGGCCTTTTTGTCTTCCTTTTTCTGTTTCGTCTCAGGTGACAGAAACAGACATCCAAAGATCTCAAAAGGGAAAATCCAATCGAATTCTAGAATCAACAACGACATCAAATACTTCAAACAGAATGAACAAGACGGAATGTGTCTTGGCTTTTTATTTATTCTTGGGTATAAGTGAAAAGCCAAGTCGACCATATACACACACCATAGACATAGACAAGTCGATTCCAAATACAGACGTCGTATACAACAGCGGAAGAGTATAAAAACGAATAAACCTGCATAAAACTGTACAGTAGACAAAAACGATTTGCCAGTAGATGGGAGGATATTATGATTGTTATTATAGTAGATATTACTGGTGCTAGCAGAGTGAATTTTTATTTTAGAAATATGTAAGAAAAGCAGTCGAAAAATATCGAAAAGAAGATAAGATAGAATGAACACTTCGAATTATCTGTACTGGCCTTTAAATAATCTTCGAGAAAAGAATCATATTCTGCTACATAGTCTTAATGTGATTCTATGGGACTATCTGCAAGTCGCACCATTGGACTATACATTTTTGAAGATAGAATAGGTCCAGTAGTTATTGTAACTTCCCTAAGATACCGGACAATGCTAGACGATTTTCTCAAACCATGATTGAACAATTTTGATGATTACAATAGAGACAAATGGTTTTAACATGATGGAGATACTGCTCACACTGTTAACACATTGAAAGAAATCATCAGAGGACTATTCCTTGGGAAATAGATTTAAAATCGAGATGACATCAACTGAGCCTCTAAAAACTCGAATTTAACTCCTATGAATCTTTTGTAAGGGGTTACTGAAAATCGAAGCTGCTATTTTGATGCTTTCGACACTTTGATTGCACCGAAAGAAAGAATTCGCGATGAAATGCGTAGGGCTACAATGTATATAGTCGTTGTGAAATAAAAGAACTTTCCCTTCCGTTAAATCCTCTCTTCAGATTTCCACTTCTTCCAGTTTTTATTAAAATTTAATCGCAAATGTAAATAAATATACTTTTAAAGATTCATTTTATAATCTCGAAAGCTTTTTAAGCAATTTAAAGTTTATATAAATACACGAATATAAATAAATACGATTAATCGAATACCGTAAACGATTAGAAGAAACGCATTCTTAGTCGAAGGAGAAATAAATTATATTCACATGCTTCTGTAACGGCTTGGACGATTATTTTTCTAGTTTTCGCTGCAATAATGAACGAATCGAAATCCAAAAATAGCATTATAAACCAGTTAATGGATTTGAGCAAGGTTAAATCGGTGGTTTTTGCATTGGCGTGTAGTATTATAAAAGGTTATGTTACAAATGAATTTATATATATTTGGATTCTTTGAAGTAATAAAAAGTTGCTAGTGAAGTTTAAAAAAAAGTAGCTGTTATAATAGTAATGAATATTATGTGATCATTTTAGAAAAGAATGAGGACGATTGAAAAAATAATGATCCTAAAACTTAAAAATTCTTTAGCTGTATTCTGAAGTAGTTTTAGAAACTTATATTCGTGAAAATTTATATTATAATTGTGTTAATGATTTCGGTATTGAAATATGTTAAAAAAATAAATTTATACTTCGTTATGCAACTTTTTATTTTGTCTCTCTCTCTCCAAATACTGTAAAAGAAAATATTATAACAACAGAAGATAGTATATTCCTTTCACTTACTAAATAGTTCTAAATACTTATAAGACATAAAATATAATTTTCTCTCTTTATTTATTTATATACAGTAGTAGTATAGTATAAGGTTTTCCAATAGGGATGATATGATTTTGAAGTAACATTTCGGCCATTTGTAATATGTCATGATCTGTCATTTGTTTTTCATTGTATTCAGTAGTGTTTATAATTTCATCATGGAGAGATATACGCAAGAACAACGTTTACAAATTATTCAGTTTTATTATCAATATAATCGTTCTCCAATTGCAACTTTTCGTGCGCTTTTGTCATTTTATGGTCGTAATAATCGTCCAAGTGTGCTCGCTATTCGTCGAATTGTTAAAAATTTTGAAGTTACATTTTCTTTACATAATTTTCAAGTGCTAATAAGACAAAGAACCGCTCGAAGTAATGCAAATATTGCTGCCGTTCAGGCAAATGTTACTGAAGACCGTAATTTGTCGATTCCAAGACGTTCTCAACAATTGCGACTGTCTCAAACCACAACCTGGCGGATTTTGAGAAAGGATTTGGGTTTGCATCTCTATAAAATTGTTCTCACTCAAGAACTGAAGCCATTGGACCACCGTAAACGTCGTGAATTTGCTGATTTTGCCTTGGAACAACTTGAAAACGATAACGATTGTTTTAAGAAAATCATCTTCTCTGATGAGGCTCACTTTCATCTGGATGGTGTGGTAAATAAACAAAACTGTCGATTCTGGTGCGAAGAAAATCCACAAATTATTTATGAAAAACCATTACATTCACCTAAATTGACAGTTTGGTGTGGTTTTTGGTGTGGTGGAATCATCGGTCCGTACTTCTTTCACAATGAAGCTGGTAACACCGTTACTGTCAATGGAGAGCGGTATAGATTAATGATAACCAACTTTTTATGGCCGACATTGAAAGAAGTTGATCTTGACAACATTTGGTTCCAACAAGACGGGGTTACGTGCCACACAGTAAATGCAACAATAGAATTATTGCGAGAAAAGTTTGGAGATTCGATTATTCAAGAAATTGTGGTATTGAATGGCCTCCAAGAAGTTGTGATTTAACACCATTAGACTACTTCTTGTGGGGTTATTTGAAGTCATTGGTCTATCGAAATAAACCAGACTCTCGTCAAGCTTTACAAGTCAATATTGAACGTGCCATTCATGACATTCGACTAGATTTAGTGCAAAAAGTGCTCGAAAATTGGGTTCATCGAATTCGTTTCTGCAGAAGTCGTGGAGGCCATTTGAATGTCGTTTTATTTAGAACTTAATTGTATCGATTGTACTTGAATTTTCTTAACAATAAGTGTTTTTTTTAAAGAAATCATATCACTCTTATTGGAAAACCTTGTATATATGTAGTATTATATATAGAGAGAGAATTATATATTTTGTTTCTTATAAATATTTAGAGCTATTTAGTAAGTAGAGGGGATACAATATCTTCTATTGTTAAAATATTTTCTTTTATAGTATTGGCGATAATACCTTACAACTATAAATTTCTCTGTTTTCTAACCACCACTAAACACCCTGCTCCGGATTAAACACAATTATATGGGGTTACTTTTGTCTGTTTTTCATCATTCTGAGTGCAGTGTTTTATGTGTAAAGTATAAGTTTTATTGCAGATATGGTATTTATGAAATATTATAATTAGTTTTATAATTTTGTTACATTTTAGTTTTCTTTCTTTTTGTGTGTGTTGTAGGGGGATCGCTCTTTTCGAAACATGGGAAATCGCAAAACATTACCAGTATCAAAAAGGTGGTAATAGAGACTTTGTTCAAAATTGGGAACTATTCTCGTCGAAGACGAGAACATGTTTTTCGTCAAGCAGTGGACAGGATGGTAAAATTAATTGTAGAAAACTTACTATCCACTTCGAGCGGTCGCTTCCATTGTAAAAGATAGAAAAAGGCAATAGATCGTGGAGACAGATTAATCGTTAAAAGATTATTAGAGAATCGACAGCGACCTATTAGAGAGGTGCCAAGCATTTGGCTCAATTTTTTGCCTCTAGGGACAAGGCATTTTTTAAAAATTGGATAATCAAATTGCCGTCGCGCTGGCAAGAAGGCTTAAATAGTAATGAGGGTTATATTATTCAATAAAGTTTACTCAAGGTATGAAAAATTTATTATTTTGCATATGTTTCAAGTTTGAAGATGCCACGTTGTTTAATATTTTTTTGGCAGCCATCAATAGTGAACGTTTTCAGTAAAATTGTAAAAATGGAGAAAACTGGTCATAGTTACGTGATACGATACTTTTATTTGAAAGGCCTAAGCCTAGCCGATATAAAAGCTGAACTGGATTCGACTCTGGTGAGTCTGATTCTTTGTTTACAACAGTGAAATATTGAGTAGCAGAGTTTAAACGATGCGGTACGAGCTGCCACGGCGAACATCGCAGTGGTCGACCAAATGAGGTGACGACTCCAGAAATGGTCAAGAAAATCCATGAAGTGGTACTGGATGATCGTCGACTGAAAGTGTGGGAGCTATCAGACATAGTAGCCATTTCAAAAAGTGCGGTACATCGCATATTATCTGAAAATTTGGACATGAGAAAGCTGTGTGCAAGATGGGTGCGGCGTTTGCTCACACTCGAGCAAAAACAATGTTTAAATTGAGTGTTTAATGAAGTTTCACAACAACAAAGCAGAATTTTTGCGCCATTTCATAACTATGGATGAAACATGGGTCCATCACTTCACACCCGAGACAAAAGAACAATCAAAACAATGGATTCAAAAGGGAGAACCGGCTCCAAAGAAGGCGAAGACCGTTTCGTCTGCAGGCAAGGTCATGGCATCGGTTTTTTGGGATGCGCATGGAATAATTTTCATTGACTATCTTTAAAAAGGAAAAACTATCAACGGCGAGTATCATGCGAACTAATTGCAACGTTTGAGCGAAGAAATCAATCAAAAACGGCCGCATTTGGCAAAGAAGAAAGTGTTGTTTCATCAAGACAATGCGCTAGCTCACAAATCCGTTATCGAAATGACCAAAATTAATGAATTAAAGTTTGAATTGCTACCTCATACACCCTATTCGCCAGATTTAACCCCCTCGGATTATTTTCTGTTCCCAAACTTGAAAAAATGACTCAGTGGTCAAAGATTTTCCAACGATGAAGAAGTGATGTCGGCAATTAATGGCAATTTTGAGGAGCAAGACAGTTCTTATTATAAAAATGGTATCGAACTTATTGAACATCGTTGGGAAAAGTGTATAGAGCTGAAAGGAGATTATATTGAAAAATAAATATATTTCTTTCCAAAATTTTGGTGTTTTCTTTGTTGGGTCGAGTACTTCTGGGACCACCCTCGTATACTTGTCTATACACTGAATGGGCTTCTTTAAATGACAATCTCAACTTATAGGAAAGCTATACAAAAATTACCCTTTTAAGAAAAGAATATTTTAGTATACATTACAATCTTTTATTTAGTATTTTACTCACCAGTTTCTTTGTAACTAAAAGCAAACTTTGAAAATGTTTAATTTGCGTTATCTTTTAAATTTCAGTGCTTGAAATAACATACTATAAATTTAAGTTAAAAAAATTTAAAATTTTTATTTCGCTTGGGTGCAATTTGCAGTTGTTTTAGGAGGGTCACTTATTACATACACATACATATATATATATATATATATTTGATGTAATGATCGCATCATTAGATCAAATTAAATAAAGAATTTTTTCCCGTTAACAATAGCATGACGTAGCTCCAACAATGCTCGAAGAACTCACATTACAAGAGATGCACCTGCTTGACTATGAGACCGTGTGTAATAATGGACAGGAACAGTCAATTTTTTTTCACTCACCCATACCTATTATTTTATTACATTCGTTTAATTGAGACGACGACCTTCGAGAACTGTTACTGTATATTATTTTAAAAAAAGGCACACACATTAACTGACGGAGCGATTGTTAGAATTGTTTTTGTGTTATAACAGTAGAAAATCGCAGTGTGTCCTTTTAACAAGAATTAAGAAGCTGCCGTCAATCTACATAAATAGTATGCAAATTAAGTAAAGATGCTTAATTAAAATGTTCAAAGACTAAACGTTTTTAAATGTAAAAGGTGAAGGTTCTGAAATTATTAGAGAAATAAATTATTTGTTATTTTAATCACTTTCACGAAATTTAATAATTTTTTTTCGAAACGAGCTACGGTAACTTTATATTTTTGACCGGGAACTTTAAATTTTATTATTTATTAAGATTTTTACCTCCTACTGGAACATTTAAATACTTATTTTTGCGAATATATAGAACAATGTATATTATTTTTAAGATATTTTTATTTAATTTAAAAAACAAATATTATTTTAGTGTATATAGAGATTAGAGTTTATAATTTCAACAAAACTGAATGAAATTTAACAATGCCAAGGCTACTGTAATAAAAAAGTAAGATAAATACATTACATACCACCCCAAAATTGAGCATACAGGTCAGAGCTGTGACGCAACTTGTTCTGCGTTCGGTGCAGTCGATTCTTTCGCCGAATAAGATTGTGTCTTGTTACAGTGCATTTTTTTGTAAAAGCGTTTAATCGTCGTTTTTTGTAATGACTTAAGTGAACTGTATGCGATTGTGAAATGTGGCGATTCTGAGAAGACTGCGTAACAGTATGCGACGAAAAAAATCCGATTTGTGGCAGACGGAGGAATGGGTTCTCCACCATGACGATGCATCTGCTTACACAGCCTTATCAGTTCGCCAGTTGGCTAAAAACAGCATGGCTCCTTTGCCTAACACCTCCTGCTCGCCTGATCTTGCTTCTTTCGATTTTTTTTTGTTCCCACGAACGAAGAGGGAAATGGAGGAATATCGTTTTAACGACGTGGAAAAGATGAAGAAAAAACGATACAGCAGCTCGTAGTTATACAGAAAGACGAGTTCGAACAACAAAATCCAACGAAATCGTCGTTTAGATAAGTGTATAAAGTTAAAAGAAAAGTAATAGGTGGCGCAAAAGTAATGTTATAATTTGAATTGACTGCCATTTTTGCAGATGGCGCCAAATATCACTGTCCTTTGACTTTTATGATATAGATATATAAAGAATTAGTTGTCAGAAGCCATTGAGCGATACACGTCTCAAGAACGTGGAATTATTGTCACCGCTTACTTGACAAATCTTCAGTCTGTTGTTTTAGAGCAGCGCGAATTTCGTCGTCGTGTTCCATGTGGAACAATTAAGCGCTTGGCTGAGCGCCTCGTGCAAACTAGGTCGACTAGAGATGTCGCAAGAAGTGGCCGGCCTCGTATTGCTCGTTCGACAGAGAACATCGCTGCTGTTGCAGACGACGTCAGAGAGAACTCACAAACATCAACGAGACGACGATGCACACAATTAGGCATCAGCAGACGTTCGTTGCAACGAATTTTGGTGAAAGATTTGAAAATGTTCCCCTACAAAGTGCAAACTGTTTACGAATTGCTTCCCGCTAACCGTCGGACAAGGTTAACTTACTGCCATATTCTGTCAAAAAAGAGGATGATTTGGTATCAAAAATCATAATGAGCGACGAAGTCCATTTCCACTTAAGTGATTATGTTAACAAACACAATGTGCGTTTCTGGGGCACAGAGAATCTACGTGAAATGCATGACGAGCCATTGCATCTCCTCAAAGTGACTGTCTGGAGAGGAATTTGCCGTGAAAAAGTGATTGGCCCTTATTTTTTTGAAGACGCCGATGACACCACCGCAACCGTAAATGGCTAGCTTTACAGGCATATGCTAAACGAATTTTTTGGCCACAAGTTGCTGCATTGGGTCTCGATCATTGTTGGTTTCAACAGGACGAAGCAACCGCTCACACAGATCGGGCAACGATGCAGATTTTGAGACACCAATTTCCAGGTTGAGTGATCTCCCGTTTTGGAGATTTGAAGCGGCCGTCTATATCGCCAGATCGCCAGATCTAACAGCATCAGACTTCTTCCTTTGGCCCTTTTTAATATCTCGCGTTTATCACAACAAACCACGAACTTTGCAAGTCTCGAAAGCTAACATTGAAGAAGAAATCGCTAATTTGGAACCAGATGTTTTGCGAGCAACAATTCAAAATGCCGTAAAACGAGCGCAAATATGCATCAACTCGGGAGGTGGCCATTTGAGCGATATAATTTTTTGCAATTAATGTCATCAGTTTTACAATTTCGAATAAATTTTATATGAAAACTGAGCTCTTTTTTTTCATTTATAACAAAATGGCAGCCAGTTCAAATTATGACATTACTTTTGCGCCACCCGTTGTTTTGAAGGTATATAGGTTGTTTTGTAAAATAAATAAAGGTTTTTATAGAAAAATTCTGGTTATTTTTGAGCACCCCCTTGTATATCGTATTTATCTTATAAACAGTTAATGTATTTGCAATCGCACACATTGAAGAACTATTGTATAAGCGAGAAAATATAATATATAATTAAGGTAGTTGAAGGATGCCTTTAGTAAATGCAAAATAGGAAATTTCTAGGAAATAATTGTTTATTAATCGTGATTATTTAATAAAAGAAATACGTAATTGTAAGCTATAGTCTAATAATAGCAAATTGTGTAATTATTATGGAAGTATTTTTCCCCTTTTTCGAACAAAAATGCTGGTGATTTTTACACATATACATACTGTTATTAACTATGTGGATATATTGATGAAGTGTATCAAGTGTACATAAACTTCACGTTAATTCGTCAATTGTTATGAAAAAACTATTACTTAGATGTGTATATTAAGTTTGTGTTAAATAAAAAACTAAATATACATTTGTATAGTTTTACTTCAACTGAACAGCTACAAAAGAGATGGTTGCTTCGTACACGGTACAACAACGCGTTCGAATTGTTAAAATATTTTACGAAAATCAGCGTTCTGTGAAAAGAGTTTTTAGAAAATTACTTGAATTTTATGGTTTACATAATCGTCCATCTGAAAGCACTAGTGGTCGAATTATTAAAAAATTTCAAGAGAACAGTTCCGTGGAAGATCAAAAAAGTGAAAAATACAGTCGTAGTGGTCGTTCACAAGAAAATATTGGTTTGGTTCGTGAAAATGTTGCTGAAGATCCTAAAATGTCCATTAGACGACGTTCACAACGACTTGGGCTTAGGGGATCATCAACATGGCGTATTTTACACAAGGATTTAGCTCTGAAGGCATATAAGGTTCAAATAACACAGCAACTGAAGCCATTAGATCATTTAAAACGTCGTTCATTTGTCAATTTCATCAATGAACAACCAGCCGATTTTTCTCAGAAAATAATGTTTTCCGATGAGGCACATTTTGAACTTGGTGGCTATGTTAATAAACAAAATTGCCGTATCTGGGGTGAGGAAAATCCACGAATTATTCATGAGAAACCTATGCTTCCTAAACGAGTTACTGTTTGGTGTGCATTATGGTCATGTGGTGTAATTGGACATTACTTCCTTGAAAATGCTGCTGATGAAGCTGTAACTGTCAATGATGATCGATATCGTCGGATGATAATCGAATTTTTGTGGCCTGAATTAATGAATATTAATCTAGAGGACATGTGGTTTAAACAGGATCGCGCTGCACATTATTTTGCACACTCATAAATTGATTTATTGAGAGAAAAATTTCCTGGACGTGTAATCTCAAGAAACGGTGATGTTAATTGGCCACCAAGATCATGTGATTTGACACCGTTAAACTATTTTCTTTGGGGTTATGTGAAAAGTCAGGTTTATAAAAACAATCCACAATCAATTCCTGCTTTGAAAGATGAAATTATTCGTGTCATTGGTGAGATAGAGCCTCAATTATGTCAAAACGTCATTGAAAATTTTAACAAAAGGGTGGACGTCTGTAGAACTGCAACAGGAGGTCGTCTGTGAGATATTATTTTTCGCATATAAATGTCATAATTGATACTTCAGTTACCAATAAAATATTATTGAAAGTGAATGCAAATTATGTGTTTTATTTATTCTTTTAAAAAACCCTAAATTTGAAACATCCTTTATTACTCTAGTTACGAAAAAAGCAATATAACAAATACCACGACCGTTCTGACCGAGCTGACGCGTTGTACTAAATTCAATCTGTGTATTGACTAGGAATGCACTTCCCGACTCTTGGCGCCTCTGATACACCGCCTAGGACTTTCACTTCTACTTGTAAATATCCATGTTACATCTACACTTCAAAGTTACACTTTTTATAAAATATGGGAATTCCTAAAGGGTCTCTAATACACGCGGACATGGCTGTATCTGTACGCTTATCGGCTGGGGTTAAGTAAAGATATCTTCAAGTACAAACTACAAATTTCTAAAGCAACGGACTCATTTTAATGACCGATCTCTATATATAGTATATCTTAATTAATCAAGCAATAATTCTAAATCGGTCTACAAAATGAAATAAAGAAATCCCCGGAAGTATTTTTTGCACCTAATTATCTCATTTACATTTAACTATTTAACTTTCTCCAAATCCAGTAAGCCATGAAATTTCCCGCATGACCTACTAGATAATTTATTTCAACTTGTTCTCAGCCACCACTTATAAACAAATACAACTTATTTCGAAACGAAATCTTTTAAAAAAATCATCAGGTACTTAAAAAACTTCTCAATAGTACAATTATTGGGTTTTGTATTAATTAATACTAATATCGTGTGTATATTTATAAAAGTCCTAATTATATTAACGAAGTTTGATTGTGTCCACATTTATTAACTGTGTTTATTAACTTTGTGTAGTAACTTATGTAGCGATTTGTGAAAGGTTCGTGTATGTTAGCAATTTTTCTTTCAGCCAGTTTCTTGTTCGGTAAATATCGATATCCTTCTTTAATATTATTTACTTTAGTGTTCGCTTGTTTTTCCAAGGCACACTTGTTCAGTGAAGGCGAAAGATCTTTATATATATACTTATACAAGCTTATTTACGTAGTTGATATTTTTACAAATACAAATGAAACTATTTCATCAATCAAAACATATCGTATTGCTGTGTTTTTCGCAATTCTGAAATAGAAATTAATATTATGAAAGACACAGCTTTAGACATACGAGGGTGGTTCTAGAAGTACCCGACCCAATAAACAGCACAAATAATTTTGAGGCCTCCTTTTAGCAAGTACTTTGTAACGCTGTAATAATAAATTGTAATTTCATACATTTGTTCAATAAGTAGACCTTCCCAAATATCCATACATCGCCCAAATATCTCGAAATTTTTTAGCATTTAATTTATTGTGACTTTCTTGTTTCTCGGATAGGTAGATATTATAAAATAAAGCCATCGTATATTAAAAAAATTATACTACGAGGGTGGTCCCAGAAGTACCCGACCCAACAAAGAAAATAGAAAAATTTTGGAAAAAAATGTATTTATTTTTCAACATAATCTCCTTTCAGCTCTATACGCTTTTCCCAGCGATGTTCAATAAGTTCGATACCCTTTTTATAATAAGAACTGTCTTGCTCCTCAAAATAGCCATTAACTGCCGACATCACTCCTTCATCGTTGGAAAATCTTTGACCACTGAGCCATTTTTGTTTGGGAATAGAAAATAATCCGAGGGGGCTAAATTTGGCGAATAGGGTGCATGAAATAGTAATTCAAACTTTAATTCATTAATTTTGGCCATTGCAATAACGGATTTGTGAGCTGTTGCATTGTCTTGATGAAACAACACTTTCTTCTTAGACAAATGCGGCCGTTTTTGCTTGATTTCTTCGCTGTAACGTTGCAATAAGTTCGCATAATACTCGCCGTTGACAATTTTTTCTTTTTCAAGATAATCAATGAAAATTATTCCATGCGCATTCCAAAAAGCCGATGCCATGACCTTGCCTGAAGATGAAACGGTCTTCGTCTTCTTTGGAGCCGGTTCTCCCTTTTGAGTCCATTGTTTTGATTGTTCTTTTGTCTCGAGTGTGAAGTGATGGACCTACATTTCATCCATTGTTATGAAACTTCGCAAAAATTCTGCTTTTTTACTGTGAAACTTCGTTAAACATTCAATTGAAGCATCGTTTTTGTGTCAGCAAACGCGGCACCCATCTTGCACACAACTTTCTCATGTCCAAATTTACAGATAATAAGCAATGTCCTGCACTTTTTGGAATACCTACTATGTCTGCTAACTCGCGCACTTTCACTCGGCGATCATTCAGTACCGCTTTATGGATTTTCTTCATCATTTCTGGAGTCGCCACCTCATTTGGTCGACCACTGCGAAGCTCGTGTTCCTCACGTTCCACAGTTCTTTGTTATTTTGCCGAGTGAACTTTTATACAATCTTTTTAAATTTTGTCCAAAAGGGCAAGAGGGAAAATACGGTTGTTTGAAACGTTTTTTATCAAGTCGAAAATGTAGACAAACTCGTGTGCTATTTGAATCGCACACCATACACACCATTGTTCGTTTTTTTTTTTTTAATGAAACATACAACAGCTCTCTTTCTAGTTTGATATCTCTACGGCTTGACCTAAAAATATACAACAATTGCCAACCTTTTTGTAGTAATGATTGTACACATATATTTTAATTTTTTTATATTTTTTGTGTTTTATCTTTTATATTTTTGGAAAATAATTGTAATTGCTTTAATATTGCAAGAATATGAAATTTTTTTTTATTCTAGAAATTTAGTAATGATTTATATTTTTTTATTATTTTATTTATATTTATAAGAGGTTACGTTGTTAAAATACAAATCTTTAATTTATCGTTTTGAAAGCTTGCTTTCTAAGATTTTTGGAAAAATACTTGTGCATATAATTTCTTCTTCTTCTTCTGATTCCTATGTCTTTTTACTGTGAGGTGTAAGATCATTGTTATACATACTCGTATGTGCATACAATAAATTTAAATCATATATCAGTCTTCAAATAAAAAATGCCAATTTTAAACAAAAAAATAAAGCTTATTTATGAGAAATTGTTTTCGTCTTCCTAAAGAAGAAACATTTCCAGTTATTGTTTTATAAAACCATTCTGTTTTTGTTTAAAAAACGGACGATATAGGTCGTTGCATTGCATCACATGAAATAAATATTCTCACTACGTAACTGGAAGAGCACGTTTCCAAATGAACATTTAGAAATTACTCAAACTATATCGGAACACGTTGAATCATAATCTAGTTAACAACAGGTTACCTATTATGAATAAACGGTCATCTTTTGTTTAAATTTCTGGCACGGGCGAGATGATTCATTTCACTTGTTTCACGTATGTAGATATGTATAGGTTATACACAAACATTAAACATATCTGAGTTTCGTTACATTGACTTCAATCTGTCGGTTCGCTTCCGTTTAGTCATTTAGTAATTTCCATGGATAAGCTGCTGTGGGAATGCGACACGATTCGGTCAAGAACTTAAGAGACATTGCATTATATTTTGTTTGTATACAGGTGCTTCCAAAAGTATTTTTATAATAGGGTATATGCATGAATAAATTTGATCGTCAATTATGGAATAAGTTACCTAGCTTGATATCTATGCAAGACGTGAAAATATCTGAAGTTGAATTTGATGGAGCCTGTGGTTGATTAACTTAATCACTAAGGTTGATATATAGCCCCTTTCCACATTAACTTTTGTAATTCTGTATACGCATTTCGACAACCAAATTGTCATCATCAGCAGATAACCGCAATGTGTCGCAACTGGTAAACCATGGCGAAAAATACCTGCACGAAAACAAGTTCCGTACGCGTTACACACCGTTGGGAACCTAAATGTACACTGAATGTTCGTTTCACAAGATTTTTAAAAATTGTTTTACTTAAACTAGGATGAATGACATTGAAAAAAGAACACGGACACGACCGGTGTTACTCTTCTTCTGACATTAAGCAGACCGAAAAGGGTGGTCTGGATCGGTCCAGTGTCACTATTCACCACATGGCTTTTATTCTTTAAAATGTGCATGCTTTCATACGTGTCTAATTCACGATAATTATACACGTTCTTTGTCAAATGTAAACAATCCATTATTTTCTAGAACATGCCTTGCTATACCTGATAAAATTCAACCGACCGGAAAAATCAGGTATAGCAAGGCATGTGTTAGAAAATAACCACAGTGTTAACATGGATTGGACAGGAAATGCGTATACAGAATTACAAAAGTTAATGTGGAAAGGGGTTATATATCAACCTTAGTGATTAAGTGAAAATATCTATTTAGGATGGGAGTATTTTATAAATCTAAATTAAAATATAAATTATTAAAATATTGCCGATTAATTTCCAAGAATTTTCGAACACGTTTGTCGAGTTGCGTGTCGTGATATGATATATTTATCAATTTTGTTTTTTTGTTAGGTGTTGGTTTAAGTTAAAAAAACAGTTTTTGTACAGAAATAATCGTTTTTGATCTGGCACGTAGACTTCCGCGGTCCTAGTCCATACTATCTTCTGGGCTTCTGGGCTGAAACCGCGTCACTGGTATAACTGCCGACGTTTCGTACTCACTGTATGGGACAGATAGTAGCAGTAGTTGAGCCCTGAAGATGTCCTACACGAGTGGGTACGAACTGTCGGCAGTTATACCAGTGACGCGGTTCCAGTCCGGAAGCCCAGAAGAAGATAGTATCGTTTTTGCTGTTTTTAAAAATGTATACTTGCCCAGACTTATATGCTGTATATCTTAAAGAATAAAAGCCATGTGGTGAATAGTGACAATAGGCCAATGCAGACGACCCTTTACGGTCTGCTAAATGTCCGAAGAAGAGAAATACAGTAATAAATCACATGCAGGTACTTATCGGTCGTGTCCGTGTTCCCTTCTTTCCAATGTCATTCATTTTAGTTTAAGTAAAACTATTTTCAAAAGTTTTGTGAAACGAACATTTAGTGTACGTCTAGTTTCTCAACGGTGTGTACCGCGTACGGAGTGTGTTTTCGTACAGGTATTTTTCGCCGTGGTTTACCAGGTGCGACACTTTGCGGCTAATCTGCTGATGATGACAACTTAGTTGTCGAAATGCGTATACAGAATTGCAAAGGTGAATGTGGAAAGGGGTTATATATCAACCTTAGTGATTAAATTAATCAACCACAGGCTCCATCAAATTCAACTTAATTATTTAAGTTTTTTTTTCTAAATAAAAAGATACAGGACTTTATTAACTTTCCTTTACTTATAGATATCCAGGGATCATAAAAAGTCAAAAATACTAAAATATTTTACATAAAAACATGCACTATTTATCATATACAATTACATAATATTAGTTTCAAGAGTTTATTGAATATTATTAAATATATTATGTGTTCTCATTAAGATTTCGGTCACTTTACACGAAGACAACAGTATTCATAGGTAACTATGATAGATGCATAAGGAAGGATAATTTTGACTACACGCCCAATGGATCGCGTCATTGTGAGGGGAGGAATTTTACGTATTCCGATTTCGTACTTATATTGTATATGAGTTGGACTTCTGCGTACGCCTGACGCAAGCATAATGCGATGCGCTTTTCTTTTGATGATTTTGCGCGTCTTTGTGAATTTCAATGTGCATTAGTTGTCCGCATTTAAAATTGCTTAAAACTAATGATCAGTTTCAAAAATACATATGGCAAACTGTTATTTTCAGTGACGAGAAGAAGTTTAATTTAGATGGCCCGGATGGGTTTTCTTTACGATAAATAATTTACGTAAAGATGAAGTGATTCAGTCACGAAGGCGAGCCGATGTTGGTTCAGTCATGTTATGGGGAGCTGTTTCCATGTGAAGGGGCGTTCCAGCTAAGGTGAAAGACAAATTTTATTGTCAGTATTCACACCGCGCGCATTGTTTGACGCTGGTAACGTATTGGCCATTTGCTTGTCGCGTAAATTGTACTCCAATTCTCATTTAACCCTGTATAATTCCATTCCATCCCGACTATTTGAGGTTATAAGAAATAATGGCAAAAGTACTCATTATTGAACAATAAAGTATTTTTGTTTGGTAAAAAATTATATTTGGTACCTACATACATCTTTTTATCAACCCTCTTATTTTCGAAAATAACAATTCCAGCGCGCTATGATGTTTATGCCAACTACAAATGTCATATATGCAGGATTGTTTTCCTATTTTGCGCGTTGAGAAAATAACAATTCCAGCGCGCTACCATGTTTATGCCAACTAATAATACATTTTTTCTTCTGCATCTGTGAAACCTAATCAACAAAACCTTTTCATACGCTAGTGATTATTTTAATCTAATGTAAAATTATGTAAGTTTTTACGGCCGGTGTCACTTGCAGCATAATCTCTGTTTTCCCTATATTACTGTATCTGTTCATACTGTTCATACTACCAGTTTCTTCAATATCTAAGTCTAATGGCATATCTTGAAGAAGCTGAGGTATTATACGGCGAAACGGCGATAAAAACTACGATAACGGTGAAACCCCAGAGAAAATCGCACTAGAAATTAATCCATTGTACTTTCAAAATATTGAATTTTTTTTTCAGTCGTGACTTTCAATAAGTTAGTAAATAAAGAGGTTAAAATGCCAAAAGAAGTTTGTAACAAAATATGATGGCTTGCTAGAGATGATGGACAAAAAGAGAACTGTCCATACAATAATGTTTAAAATAATAATTATTTTTGTTTCCGTAATGCAATTTATGATATGTTAATGTACTAGAAAATTGCCCTTGTGGTCCAATGGTAAGACACGCGCCTGGTAAGTAAGATATCGTGGGTTCGAGTTCACCTGACACCAAGAAATTTCGTCGAAAGTTTGTGCAATATATACACTATCGCTCATAAGTATTTGGTCATCCTTGTTTCGTTACCGTTTCTATAGAAAGTTGTAATTATAAAATTTATTTCTGTAGTAAGAAATAGTTTCATAGTAAACATTAAAGTCTATAAAAGCTTATTCAAAAATAATTATGTGATTATTATTCACAATGAATGATAATAGCCTAATGAAACTCCAGGTAGAATAATTGCACTTCAGGAATTAGATCTGTCAACTCTTGGAAATTTCCGATTGTCATGATTTTATTTTAAGGTAGGGTAAGTTGTAAACTATTAAGTATTTATACTTGGGTATTTTGGCAAAATTGCAATTAGTTTTTGTCAGGTGCTCATAGTGATTACATGGTGTGCTTCGATTGTTTATAATCGCATACCATAAAACTGGCAAAAGCAACCGTGAAATTGCCACAGAACTTAAATCAGTCCATCGTGGTTTATATCATCAAAAAACACCGCGAATGTGGAAGTGTGTTGAGCAGAACTCAAAAAGGCAGACCAAATTCAACAACCTCAGCATAAGATCTTGCAATGGTGGTAATAAGCGAGAGAAATACCCCAGAAATCGCAGCAGAAATGAATGCTGTTCGTCGAAAACTCATAAGTGTTTCCACAGTTAAACGTCGATTAAAACAAGGCGGTCTTCATGGACGAATTGCAATGCGCAAGCCGCTTCTGCACAAGCAAAACAAGCAAGTGGGCACGCGATCACCAAAATTGGTCCATAGAAGATTGGAATAAAGTATTGTGGACCGACCAATACAAATTCGAGATTTTCGGTTTACGAAGACGTGTTTTCGTGAGAAGATCTGTGGGTGAGCGTGCCCGGGACGAATGCATAGCCCCTACTGTTAAGCACGGTGGAGGTTCAGTCATGATATGGGTTTGCATTTCTGGATCAAATTTTTATGATCTCGTAAAAATCGAAAGTATACTAAAAAAAAGAACAGTACAAG
The DNA here is from genome assembly GCA_031893035.1 of Dermolepida albohirtum. Lineage (NCBI taxonomy): Eukaryota > Metazoa > Arthropoda > Insecta > Coleoptera > Scarabaeidae > Dermolepida > Dermolepida albohirtum. The sequence continues at coordinate 230,404 of JAVIWB010001658.1, forward strand.
CGCATATTAGAGGAAAACGCAATCCCCTCTAGAATTAAAATTTCGGCTCAGAATTTTATATTCCAACAAGATAATGACCCGAAACACACTTCCAAACTATGCCGGGAATATTTGCAGAAATTGGAGAACGAGGGAACCATAAAAGTTATGCCGTGGCCTCCCCAGAGCCCCGATTTAAATCCCATCGAATTGCTATGGGAAGAACTTGACCCAGAGGTGAAAAAATCGGCCTCCACGTCTGCTGTTAATATGTAGAAGCACGTGCAAGAGGCATGGGGTAAAATAAAACCTGAGACATTACGAAAATTAATCGAAAGAATGCCTCGATTGTGTGCTGCGGTGATTAAAAATAAAGGAGGGCATATGGACGAGTCAAAGTGTGGATTTTCGACGTTTTGATGACTCTATTTTATGTATTCGAACCCGCTGATTACGAAAAACGCATTGGGAATGCGCTAGCTCTTTCGGTTCTCGAGATATTCGCGAAAAACTAAATTTGGTGAAGTCGAAAAAATTAAAATTGCGATTTTCGCCGTTTCGATGGTCCTATCGTACGTATTTTGATCTCCTGATTCAGAAACAACCCCTACTTGGCATCCTATCTCTTACGGTTCTCGAAAAAAATAAAGTTGCGATTTTCACCGATTCGATGGTTCTGTCTTATGTATTTTGATCTGCTGATTCAGAAAATGTACCTATTTGGCATCGTATCTCTTTCGGTTCTCGAGATATTCGCAAAAAACACTTTTACAAGTTGCGAAAATCGCGAAAATTTTGGATTTTCGTTCAAATCGGCATGCTATCTCGCGAACCAAGGGCCTCTCGGCGACGGCGCGGACACTGCCGGATGCGTATTGACGTCCGGAATCGACTGCTTCAAACCGGAACCTTCTACGACGTCGCGTTCTCGAGTTATGACTGGAAAACCGAAAATTTTTGCGAAAATTCAAACTACCACTGCGGCCAAACGGTTCGCTCTACAGCGATGCACTTGTGCTCATTTTAATCCTTGTGAAGAGTACATTCATTGGTGAAAATTTTGTGGCGATGGGACGAAAATTGTGGAAGCTATGGCCGTTTGACGATTTTTGCGATTTTTTTGAACCTCAAGTGATGAAATTTAAAAAACGGAAAAATCAAAGTGTGGATTTTCGACGTTTTCATGCCTCTGTTTTATGTATTCGAACCCGCTGATTACGAAAAACGAAACCGGAATGCGCTATCTCTTTCGGTTCTCGAGATATTCGCAAAAAACACTTTTGCAAGTTGCGAAAATCGCGAAAATTTTAGATTTTCGTTCAAATCGGCATGCTATCTCGCGAACCAAGGGCCTCTCGGCGACGGCGCGGACACTGCCGGATGCGTCTTGACGTCCGGAATCGACTGCTTCAAACCGGAACCTTCTACGCCGTCGCGTTCTCGAGTTATGACCGGAAAACCGAAAATTTTTGCGAAAATTCAAACTGCCACTGCGGCCAAACGGTTCGCTCTACAGCGATGCACTTGTGCTCATTTTAATCCTTGTGAAGAGTACATTAATTGGTGAAAATTTTGTGGCGATGGGACGAAAAATGTGGAAGCTATGGCCGTTTGACGATTTTTGCGATTTTTTTGAACCTCAAGTGATGAAATTTAAAAAACGGAAAAATCAAAGTGTGGATTTTCGAAGTTTTGATGACTCTATTTTATGTATTCGAACCCGCTGATTACGAAAAACGCATCGGGAATGCGCTAGCTCTTTCGGTTCTCGAGATATTCGCGAAAAACTAAATTTGGTGAAGTCGAAAAAATTAAAATTGCGATTTTCGCCGTTTCGATGGTCCTATCGTACGTATTTTGATCTCCTGATTCAGAAACAACCCCTACTTGGCATCCTATCTCTTACGGTTCTCGAAAAAAATAAAGTTGCGATTTTCACCGATTCGATGGTTCTGTCTTATGTATTTTGATCTGCTGATTCAGAAAATGTACCTATTTGGCATCGTATCTCTTTCGGTTCTCGAGATATTCGCAAAAAACACTTTTACAAGTTGCGAAAATCGCGAAAATTTTGGATTTTCGTTCAAATCGGCATGCTATCTCGCGAACCAAGGGCCTCTCGGCGACGGCGCGGACACTGCCGGATGCGTATTGACGTCCGGAATCGACTGCTTCAAACCGGAACCTTCTACGACGTCGCGTTCTCGAGTTATGACTGGAAAACCGAAAATTTTTGCGAAAATTCAAACTACCACTGCGGCCAAACGGTTCGCTCTACAGCGATGCACTTGTGCTCATTTTAATCCTTGTGAAGAGTACATTCATTGGTGAAAATTTTGTGGCGATGGGACGAAAATTGTGGAAGCTATGGCCGTTTGACGATTTTTGCGATTTTTTTGAACCTCAAGTGATGAAATTTAAAAAACGGAAAAATCAAAGTGTGGATTTTCGACGTTTTCATGCCTCTGTTTTATGTATTCGAACCCGCTGATTACGAAAAACGAAACCGGAATGCGCTATCTCTTTCGGTTCTCGAGATATTCGCAAAAAACACTTTTGCAAGTTGCGAAAATCGCGAAAATTTTAGATTTTCGTTCAAATCGGCATGCTATCTCGCGAACCAAGGGCCTCTCGGCGACGGCGCGGACACTGCCGGATGCGTCTTGACGTCCGGAATCGACTGCTTCAAACCGGAACCTTCTACGCCGTCGCGTTCTCGAGTTATGACCGGAAAACCGAAAATTTTTGCGAAAATTCAAACTGCCACTGCGGCCAAACGGTTCGCTCTACAGCGATGCACTTGTGCTCATTTTAATCCTTGTGAAGAGTACATTAATTGGTGAAAATTTTGTGGCGATGGGACGAAAAATGTGGAAGCTATGGCCGTTTGACGATTTTTGCGATTTTTTTGAACCTCAAGTGATGAAATTTAAAAAACGGAAAAATCAAAGTGTGGATTTTCGAAGTTTTGATGACTCTATTTTATGTATTCGAACCCGCTGATTACGAAAAACGCATCGGGAATGCGCTAGCTCTTTCGGTTCCCGAGATATTCGCGAAAAACTAAATTTGGTGAAGTCGAAAAAATTAAAATTGCGATTTTCGCCGTTTCGATGGTCCTATCGTACGTATTTTGATCTCCTGATTCAGAAACAACCCCTACTTGGCATCCTATCTCTTACGGTTCTCGAAAAAAATAAAGTTGCGATTTTCACCGATTCGATGGTTCTGTCTTATGTATTTTGATCTGCTGATTCAGAAAATGTACCTATTTGGCATCGTATCTCTTTCGGTTCTCGAGATATTCGCAAAAAACACTTTTACAAGTTGCGAAAATCGCGAAAATTTTGGATTTTCGTTCAAATCGGCATGCTATCTCGCGAACCAAGGGCCTCTCGGCGACGGCGCGGACACTGCCGGATGCGTATTGACGTCCGGAATCGACTGCTTCAAACCGGAACCTTCTACGACGTCGCGTTCTCGAGTTATGACTGGAAAACCGAAAATTTTTGCGAAAATTCAAACTACCACTGCGGCCAAACGGTTCGCTCTACAGCGATGCACTTGTGCTCATTTTAATCCTTGTGAAGAGTACATTCATTGGTGAAAATTTTGTGGCGATGGGACGAAAATTGTGGAAGCTATGGCCGTTTGACGATTTTTGCGATTTTTTTGAACCTCAAGTGATGAAATTTAAAAAACGGAAAAATCAAAGTGTGGATTTTCGACGTTTTCATGCCTCTGTTTTATGTATTCGAACCCGCTGATTACGAAAAACGAAACCGGAATGCGCTATCTCTTTCGGTTCTCGAGATATTCGCAAAAAACACTTTTGCAAGTTGCGAAAATCGCGAAAATTTTAGATTTTCGTTCAAATCGGCATGCTATCTCGCGAACCAAGGGCCTCTCGGCGACGGCGCGGACACTGCCGGATGCGTCTTGACGTCCGGAATCGACTGCTTCAAACCGGAACCTTCTACGCCGTCGCGTTCTCGAGTTATGACCGGAAAACCGAAAATTTTTGCGAAAATTCAAACTGCCACTGCGGCCAAACGGTTCGCTCTACAGCGACGCGCTTGTGCTCATTTTAATCCTTGTGAAGAGTACATTTAATTGGTGAAAATTTTGTGGCGATGGGACGAAAAATGTGGAAGCTATGGCCGTTTGACGATTTTTGCGATTTTTTTGAACCTCAAGTGATGAAATTTAAAAAACGGAAAAATCAAAGTGTGGATTTTCGAAGTTTTGATGACTCTATTTTATGTATTCGAACCCGCTGATTACGAAAAACGCATCGGGAATGCGCTAGCTCTTTCGGTTCTCGAGATATTCGCGAAAAACTAAATTTGGTGAAGTCGAAAAAATTAAAATTGCGATTTTCGCCGTTTCGATGGTCCTATCGTACGTATTTTGATCTCCTGATTCAGAAACAACCCCTACTTGGCATCCTATCTCTTACGGTTCTCGAAAAAAATAAAGTTGCGATTTTCACCGATTCGATGGTTCTGTCTTATGTATTTTGATCTGCTGATTCAGAAAATGTACCTATTTGGCATCGTATCTCTTTCGGTTCTCGAGATATTCGCAAAAAACACTTTTGCAAGTTGCGAAAATCGCTAAAATTTTGGATTTTCGTTCAAATCGGCATGCTATCTCGCGAACCAAGGGCCTCTCAGCGACGGCGCGGACACTGCCGGATGCGTATTGACGTCCGGAATCGACTGCTTCAAACCGGAACCTTCTACGACGTCGCGTTCTCGAGTTATGACTGGAAAACCGAAAATTTTTGCGAAAATTCAAACTACCACTGCGGCCAAACGGTTCGCTCTACAGCGATGCACTTGTGCTCATTTTAATCCTTGTGAAGAGTACATTCATTGGTGAAAATTTTGTGGCGATGGGACGAAAATTGTGGAAGCTATGGCCGTTTGACGATTTTTGCGATTTTTTTGAACCTCAAGTGATGAAATTTAAAAAACGGAAAAATCAAAGTGTGGATTTTCGACGTTTTCATGCCTCTGTTTTATGTATTCGAACCCGCTGATTACGAAAAACGAAACCGGAATGCGCTATCTCTTTCGGTTCTCGAGATATTCGCAAAAAACACTTTTGCAAGTTGCGAAAATCGCGAAAATTTTAGATTTTCGTTCAAATCGGCATGCTATCTCGCGAACCAAGGGCCTCTCGGCGACGGCGCGGACACTGCCGGATGCGTCTTGACGTCCGGAATCGACTGCTTCAAACCGGAACCTTCTACGCCGTCGCGTTCTCGAGTTATGACCGGAAAACCGAAAATTTTTGCGAAAATTCAAACTGCCACTGCGGCCAAACGGTTCGCTCTACAGCGACGCGCTTGTGCTCATTTTAATCCTTGTGAAGAGTACATTAATTGGTGAAAATTTTGTGGCGATGGGACGAAAAATGTGGAAGCTATGGCCGTTTGACGATTTTTGCGATTTTTTTGAACCTCAAGTGATGAAATTTAAAAAACGGAAAAATCAAAGTGTGGATTTTCGAAGTTTTGATGACTCTATTTTATGTATTCGAACCCGCTGATTACGAAAAACGCATCGGGAATGCGCTAGCTCTTTCGGTTCCCGAGATATTCGCGAAAAACTAAATTTGGTGAAGTCGAAAAAATTAAAATTGCGATTTTCGCCGTTTCGATGGTCCTATCGTACGTATTTTGATCTCCTGATTCAGAAACAACCCCTACTTGGCATCCTATCTCTTACGGTTCTCGAAAAAAATAAAGTTGCGATTTTCACCGATTCGATGGTTCTGTCTTATGTATTTTGATCTGCTGATTCAGAAAATGTACCTATTTGGCATCGTATCTCTTTCGGTTCTCGAGATATTCGCAAAAAACACTTTTACAAGTTGCGAAAATCGCGAAAATTTTGGATTTTCGTTCAAATCGGCATGCTATCTCGCGAACCAAGGGCCTCTCGGCGACGGCGCGGACACTGCCGGATGCGTATTGACGTCCGGAATCGACTGCTTCAAACCGGAACCTTCTACGACGTCGCGTTCTCGAGTTATGACTGGAAAACCGAAAATTTTTGCGAAAATTCAAACTACCACTGCGGCCAAACGGTTCGCTCTACAGCGATGCACTTGTGCTCATTTTAATCCTTGTGAAGAGTACATTAATTGGTGAAAATTTTGTGGCGATGGGACGAAAATTGTGGAAGCTATGGCCGTTTGACGATTTTTGCGATTTTTTTGAACCTCAAGTGATGAAATTTAAAAAACGGAAAAATCAAAGTGTGGATTTTCGACGTTTTCATGCCTCTGTTTTATGTATTCGAACCCGCTGATTACGAAAAACGAAACCGGAATGCGCTATCTCTTTCGGTTCTCGAGATATTCGCAAAAAACACTTTTGCAAGTTGCGAAAATCGCGAAAATTTTAGATTTTCGTTCAAATCGGCATGCTATCTCGCGAACCAAGGGCCTCTCGGCGACGGCGCGGACACTGCCGGATGCGTCTTGACGTCCGGAATCGACTGCTTCAAACCGGAACCCGCTACGCCGTCGCGTTCTCGAGTTATGACCGGAAAACCGAAAATTTTTGCGAAAATTCAAACTGCCACTGCGGTCAAACGGTTCGCTCTACAGCGACGCGCTTGTGCTCATTTTAATCCTTGTGAAGAGTACATTAATTGGTGAAAATTTTGTGGCGATGGGACGAAAAATGTGGAAGCTATGGCCGTTTGACGATTTTTGCGATTTTTTTGAACCTCAAGTGATGAAATTTAAAAAACGGAAAAATCAAAGTGTGGATTTTCGAAGTTTTGATGACTCTATTTTATGTATTCGAACCCGCTGATTACGAAAAACGCATCGGGAATGCGCTAGCTCTTTCGGTTCTCGAGATATTCGCGAAAAACTAAATTTGGTGAAGTCGAAAAAATTAAAATTGCGATTTTCGCCGTTTCGATGGTCCTATCGTACGTATTTTGATCTCCTGATTCAGAAACAACCCCTACTTGGCATCCTATCTCTTACGGTTCTCGAAAAAAATAAAGTTGCGATTTTCACCGATTCGATGGTTCTGTCTTATGTATTTTGATCTGCTGATTCAGAAAATGTACCTATTTGGCATCGTATCTCTTTCGGTTCTCGAGATATTCGCAAAAAACACTTTTGCAAGTTGCGAAAATCGCGAAAATTTTGGATTTTCGTTCAAATCGGCATGCTATCTCGCGAACCAAGGGCCTCTCGGCGACGGCGCGGACACTGCCGGATGCGTATTGACGTCCGGAATCGACTGCTTCAAACCGGAACCTTCTACGACGTCGCGTTCTCGAGTTATGACTGGAAAACCGAAAATTTTTGCGAAAATTCAAACTACCACTGCGGCCAAACGGTTCGCTCTACAGCGATGCACTTGTGCTCATTTTAATCCTTGTGAAGAGTACATTCATTGGTGAAAATTTTGTGGCGATGGGACGAAAATTGTGGAAGCTATGGCCGTTTGACGATTTTTGCGATTTTTTTGAACCTCAAGTGATGAAATTTAAAAAACGGAAAAATCAAAGTGTGGATTTTCGACGTTTTCATGCCTCTGTTTTATGTATTCGAACCCGCTGATTACGAAAAACGAAACCGGAATGCGCTATCTCTTTCGGTTCTCGAGATATTCGCAAAAAACACTTTTGCAAGTTGCGAAAATCGCGAAAATTTTAGATTTTCGTTCAAATCGGCATGCTATCTCGCGAACCAAGGGCCTCTCGGCGACGGCGCGGACACTGCCGGATGCGTCTTGACGTCCGGAATCGACTGCTTCAAACCGGAACCTTCTACGCCGTCGCGTTCTCGAGTTATGACCGGAAAACCGAAAATTTTTGCGAAAATTCAAACTGCCACTGCGGCCAAACGGTTCGCTCTACAGCGACGCGCTTGTGCTCATTTTAATCCTTGTGAAGAGTACATTAATTGGTGAAAATTTTGTGGCGATGGGACGAAAAATGTGGAAGCTATGGCCGTTTGACGATTTTTGCGATTTTTTTGAACCTCAAGTGATGAAATTTAAAAAACGGAAAAATCAAAGTGTGGATTTTCGAAGTTTTGATGACTCTATTTTATGTATTCGAACCCGCTGATTACGAAAAACGCATCGGGAATGCGCTAGCTCTTTCGGTTCCCGAGATATTCGCGAAAAACTAAATTTGGTGAAGTCGAAAAAATTAAAATTGCGATTTTCGCCGTTTCGATGGTCCTATCGTACGTATTTTGATCTCCTGATTCAGAAACAACCCCTACTTGGCATCCTATCTCTTACGGTTCTCGAAAAAAATAAAGTTGCGATTTTCACCGATTCGATGGTTCTGTCTTATGTATTTTGATCTGCTGATTCAGAAAATGTACCTATTTGGCATCGTATCTCTTTCGGTTCTCGAGATATTCGCAAAAAACACTTTTACAAGTTGCGAAAATCGCGAAAATTTTGGATTTTCGTTCAAATCGGCATGCTATCTCGCGAACCAAGGGCCTCTCGGCGACGGCGCGGACACTGCCGGATGCGTATTGACGTCCGGAATCGACTGCTTCAAACCGGAACCTTCTACGACGTCGCGTTCTCGAGTTATGACTGGAAAACCGAAAATTTTTGCGAAAATTCAAACTACCACTGCGGCCAAACGGTTCGCTCTACAGCGATGCACTTGTGCTCATTTTAATCCTTGTGAAGAGTACATTCATTGGTGAAAATTTTGTGGCGATGGGACGAAAATTGTGGAAGCTATGGCCGTTTGACGATTTTTGCGATTTTTTTGAACCTCAAGTGATGAAATTTAAAAAACGGAAAAATCAAAGTGTGGATTTTCGACGTTTTCATGCCTCTGTTTTATGTATTCGAACCCGCTGATTACGAAAAACGAAACCGGAATGCGCTATCTCTTTCGGTTCTCGAGATATTCGCAAAAAACACTTTTGCAAGTTGCGAAAATCGCGAAAATTTTAGATTTTCGTTCAAATCGGCATGCTATCTCGCGAACCAAGGGCCTCTCGGCGACGGCGCGGACACTGCCGGATGCGTCTTGACGTCCGGAATCGACTGCTTCAAACCGGAACCTTCTACGCCGTCGCGTTCCCACTGCGGCCAAACGGTTCGCTCTACAGCGACGCGCTTGTGCTCATTTTAATCCTTGTGAAGAGTACATTAATTGGTGAA